>JAMYXO010001074.1:0-33674 GCA_033310375.1 Conus canariensis
CACAGTGCCCTCAGCAAAGCGGAATCTGCGAGGAAGAGGAAGAGCAAAAAGAAGAAGACACAAGAGCGCTTCTTCAGAGACCCCTTCCAGTTTGCCAGAACACTGTTTGAGCAGCCAAAATCTGGGACCCTAAGTGTGGACAAAGGAGTTCTTGAGCAGCATCTGAGGAAAACATACTCTGACCCACAGAGCAAAGCACCACTCGACATTCAAGGTCTGGTGTGGCCAACCAACCCTGAGGAACAGTTCAATGGCAAGCCTCCAACGTTGGCGGAAATCAAGAAGGTGGTCGACAAAGCCAGAGCCAAATCATCACCAGGGCCAAACGGAATACCTTACCAGCTTTACAAGAAATGTCCCAAGGTGCTGGAGTGGCTCCACAGGCTGCTGCGATCGGCTTGGAGAAACCAGAAGATCAGCGGCCAGTGGATGACGGCAGATGGTGTGTACATCCCCAAAGAGCAAAACTCAAGTGACATTAGCCAGTTCAGGCCAATATCACTACTGAACGTCGAAGGGAAAATCTTCTTCTCTGTCATGGCAGCAAGGCTGACCAAGTACCTGATGGAAAACAAGTACTTGGATGTGTCAGTCCAGAAAGGTGGCATCCCAGGCGTGGCGGGCTGTGTAGAACACGCCACAATGATCTGAGACGCAATCCAAAAAGCATAAACAGAAAAGAGAGACCTGGACGTAGTGTGGCTTGATCTGGCAAACGCATATGGATCTGTGCCCCATGAGATGATACAGTTGGCTCTTGAGATGTACCATGTGCCAAAGAACATCCGCGACATGCTCAAGAAGTACTTCAATGGCTTCTCAATGCGGTTCTCTACCAAGGAGTACACAACAGACTGGATCAACTTGGAAGTGGGTATTGCAATGGGCTGTGCAATTTCCCCAATACTGTTCGTGCTGGCAATGGAACTCATCTTGAAAGCAGCAACAAACAACGCGAGACAAACAGACCTTGGCGATGGATACAAGATGCCACCTCTCAAGGCCTTCATGGATGACACTACAGTGATTTCATCCAGAGAAGACGAGACACGTCATGTGCTGGAGAGGCTGGACGACATAGTTGCCTCATCCAGAATGAAGTTCAAGCCAAAGAAATCACGGAGTCTCTCACTGAGGAAAGGAAAAGTGGCCGGATCTGTGGTCTTCAGTGTTGCCAACCAGGCCATTCCAACAGTCACAGAAGAACCAGTCAAGAGCCTTGGAAGATGGTATGATGATACGCTGAAAGACACACAAAGAGCAAAAGAAACCAAGCAGATGGCGGAGGAAGGCTTGGAGACCATTGACCAGTGTGGGCTCCCTGGCAAATACAAGGTCTGGTGTCTGCAGTTCATGCTGATACCAAAGCTGCTATGGCCTCTGATGATATACGACATCTGCACCAGCATAGTGGAGGCAATGGAAGCCAAAATCAACAAGTTCACAAGGAAATGGCTTGGTGTCCCACCCTGTCTGACTGACATAGCGCTGTACTGTCGCCAAGCAAAGCTGAAACTACCTCTGAAATCCATCCTGGAGGAATACAAAGCAGGGAAGATCAGACTTCAAAGCATGCTGGAGGACTCAGGAGACAAGGTGGTAGAAGCAATCAAGCCCCAGCTGAAGACAGGCAGAAAATGGAAAGTTCAAGAGGCGATGGATTCTGCAAAAGAAAGTCTCAAGATCAGAGAAATAACAGGACACACACAGACCAACAGACAGGGACTGGGGGTGACCAAAACTGAATGGTGGTCAAAGGCCAAAGGAAAAGCCAAAAGAGACATGATGATTCAGGAGATGAGAAAAGAAGAAGACCAAAAAAGACTCCAAAAAGCAGTCCAGCAGAGCCAGCAAGGGCAATGGACAACGTGGGAGAATGCACTCCAAAGAAGTCTCACTTAGAATGACATTTGGCACATGGCCCCTCTCAGGATCAGCTTCATTCTCAGATCTGCATATGACCTTCTGCCCTCAAATGCAAACCTGGTGAAGTGGGGGAAAACAGACGATCCTGCATGCCCCCTCTGCCATGAAAAACAAACAGTGGAGCATGTCCTAAGCTCATGTAAAGTAGCCCTGGCTCAAGGAAGGTACACATGGAGGCACAACCAAGTGCTCAAAGAAATTGTACAAGTAGTCTGGGCTAGTACCAACACCACAAAAGGGAAAATCAGGACTCCAAAAGCACCCGCAACATTCTTCACGGCAGGAGGCAGCAAATCATGGCCAAGAACAACAGTGCCACTCGAAACACGCAGGCAGAGTCTGCTGGACGGGGCAGATGACTGGGAGTGCACTGCAGACCTCCCAGAATGGAAGAGTCACCCAGAGATCATCAGCAAGAGTGGCATGAGACCAGACATAGTAGTCCACTCTAAGTCAACCAAGCAGCTGATCATGATCGAGCTCACGGTGCCATATGAGAACAGAATGGAGGCAGCTCAAATCTACAAGACTGAAAAGTATGCTGATCTGGCAAACAGCCTGAGGAGAGAAGGCTATCAGGTCAAAGTCCTCACTGCAGAAATTGGAGCTAGGGGGTTTGTAGGAACGTCTGCATACAGCCTCATGAAACAGCTCTCAGTTGCAGGGAAGGAAAAAACCAGAGCCCTGAAAGCAATGGCAAAAGCGGCAGAGAGGTGTTCAAGCTGGATCTGGTCAAGGAGGAACAAAAGTGAACTTCATAAGGCTTAATTTCCCTACAAATATCAGGTGTCCCTGTGGCTCAGTGGTTAAAGCGCGAGTCATTAAGTGGAAAATGAGCATGTCCAGAGGGTCATGGGTTCGAATCCCAGCCATGGCTCGTCCCAAGATGGGAAAAAAAGGGGCAGCAGAGGGACATCCGGAGTCATGAACCGGGTGTGGCCCAACCCCCCTAGAGTGTCAGGAGATAAGGGCCGAAACACTTGCTTGAAGGGGGCTTCTCTTCTGAGGACTCTCTGCTGCCACGCTCTCCACGAGTTTCTTTCTACTAGGCCTATAACTGCAATGAAGGATACATCTGCCTTTAACGATCTGGAGACTCTCTGTAAATTCTGTACTTCAAAAGACATTTCCTCTGAATTAAACGTAGTTCTAATGGCAGTGCACGAAATATGCAATGCACTCATTCACTTAAAACAAACGTCTTCATGAGGACTAGATGGCGTTGTCAATAAAATTCTGAAATCTCTGCACCAGTCATTTCCGAAACTCTCACTTACATCTACAACTTGTGCATCTTTACCTATGCAAAAAATTTTCCTTTACATAAATCAAGAGACTATTCAGTGCCTTCTAACTATAGGCCTATTTCTTTATTACCTATCTTGTCTCAACCCTTAGAATATCACGTTAAGAAATCTGTACTTCACCATTTCAATTTTTTTCAATTTATTTCATCCGAAACAGCCAGGTTTCACAGCTAACTACTCATGCCATACAGCACTGACATCCTTAGTAGACAAATGATCAGCTGCCACGTTAAATCCCGTCACCACGTCTGTCCAACGACAATCCCCATGACGTCTGTCCAACGACAGTCCCCATGACGTCTGTCCAACGACAATTCCCATGACGTCTGTCCAACGGCAATCCCCATGACGTCTGTCCAACGACAATCCCTATGGCGTCTGTCCAACGACAATCCCCATAACGTCTGTCCAACGACAATCTCCATGACGTCTGTCCAACGACAATCCCCATGGCGTCTGTCCAACGACAATCTCCATGACGTCTGTCCAACGACAATCCCCATGGCGTCTGTCCAACGACAATCCCCATGACGTCTGTCCAACGACAATCCCCATCAATTTGCCCATATGGCTGACCCCGACAGAATCAAACCAAGACGTGGAAAGGCAATCGAAACTGAAGTCACCATGACAGCAGGGCACGGAGGGCCACATCATTTGAGACTTTTTTTCTAATGCTGATCGATAGGATGAGGACGATGAAGATGGTGCTACGGATTTCCATTCAGGTCTGAGACTGCGTGACAGGGCTGCATTCTACGTTTACTTACATAAAAGATCCCAGAATCAATCAGGCCCAAGAGATACAGACACCTGCAGTGTTGGTCACGAAATTAAGTTCTCTGTGTTTGACAACTGACAGTGCTGCTGTATTACCACCAAACATCTGAGCTACTGCTGATCGATGTTTCTATAGTGCAGAATTTGTGTGCATGTGTGTGTGTGTGTATGTGTGTGTGTGTGTTGCTGCATGCCTGCGCGCACGCACATGCATGTGTGTGTGTGTGTGTGTGTGTGCGTGTGTGTGTGTGGCCACCAAACATCAACACATTGACATCTTATACTGTCCAGTGTCTGAATGGGGATTGTTCTACTGTAGTACCGGTGATCATAACGAAAATACTACTACTACGGATACTACGACTACTACTGCTATTACTTTTACTTCTACTACTAGTGATACCACCCTAACACACACACACACACGGATTCTTTATACGTTCATGGAAACGTAAATAAACATGTGTATGGTGTATATGCAACACACACACACACACACATACACGCGCGCACGCACGCACGCACACACACACGCATGCACCCCCCCCCCCCATGTATATACATATATTTATATATATATTGTCACGGTCGCTAAGCCGGACGGCCCTACCACCCTTACCCACGCCTATCACACACTAGGTCAGACAACACAGCACACTAACACAGTTTTACAATCACGCACGCTTCTTTATTTCACACACACACTCCATGGTGCCACCACTCACGCACATCCACAACTGCACACAAGTATCCTAATTCCCGCTGACTCACCCTACTCTACGATAATGACCCGGAAGACCCTAACCTAACCTAAAACACCAGTTGCGGTATATCACTGTGACCTGGGGACACAGCGATAGCCCGCACACGTGGTGACTAACTATAGGGACAAGGATTTACCAAAGGGACTCTAATCTCTTAACTACGGCTACCACCCACACCTCTCCCCAGGACTCACCCTTCTCTTTTAACCCGGGACCACTACTGCACTGATCGCTGCGTCCCTAAGGGAGGCAACGACCAGTACCCTACACTGTGCTGGCCACTACGTCCTGAAAGGAGGCAGTAGCTAACACCCCTAACCCTACTGCCTAACGCTACACCCCTTCTACCACAAACATGGGACAACCCATCCCGGCCCGGAAAGCTCCAGTCCTCGGCGCTGTACGTGGCCCCTCACAGGCTGACACCTCCCCGGAAGACTCTGCACCCCGGCGCTGACCGTGGCTCCTCCGCGGGCCGACACCCTCCCCGAAGACTCTGCACCCCGGCGCTGACCGTGGCTTCCCGCAGTCTGACTCCTCCCCGGAGGACTGTGCACCCCGGCGCTGACCGTGGCTCCTCCGCGGGCCAACACCCTCCCCGAAGACTCTGCACCCCGGCGCTGACCGTGGCTTCCCGCAGTCTGACTCCTCCCTGCGATGGGCACGACACCCAACGTACACACAACAGACGCCCTCTCGACGGGTCCGGGGCTCGTAGGACGCCTCCACCTCTGAAGGCCCCGCCGGACACCAAGGGTGGAAAAAGGCCTGGTGCAGCGCCCTCTCACAGGACGCCTGAACAGGGACGAGGAACCAGTGCCGGAGAACTCCTGGAAGAGCACCGGTAGCCGAAGGAGAGCTGCCCCACAGAAGGCAGACGGCCTGGGTGGAGAGAATGTAAATATGTTTGGTCAAGACCACCCATCTTATTTTGCACGAAAACCCCCCTTTTCACATACAAATCACGTCCATCTCATGCTACTTTTTGCCAAAATTAACACCTGTTTTCTAAACAAAATTAACACGCAAAACCTCCAAAAATCGACGTAATCGGTACATTAAAATGGGGGGCTTGCGTGCTAGATAAGATTTGGTGATCGTGAACAAACATATTTACATTCTCTCCCTCAGCTATTAACGTCCGCGGGACTTAGCCCTTACTACTTTTTTAATATGTTCTTCTACTTCCAGCACTATTAATAAATCAGAACAAACAACTAGCCTTCCATCTTGATTAGTTATTTTTACATCTAATGAATTTATAGCCCCCTCAATTAATTCTTTAAATTGACTGTTTCCATCAAACCCATATAGCTGATAATCGCAAAACCCCGCCTTAATTGACGGCAGCACTCTTAGAACTGTAGATGGATGACCATTAAGCAAATTAGTATTTGTTTTTAACTGTTGTAAATGAACATACAACATTGGGTTTACGAGAAAATCAGAAGGTTTATTACCTTCAAATTGATAAGCATCTTCTCTTGTGCTAAATTTATAAGATTTGTCACTAATGTGAAAGCCCAAGATTTGAGCAAGCCCTCTAGGAAAAGTGTACTCTCTTTTTTCTTCTAGTGGAAAATTCATAGTAATTCTAAGGTTTGCCTCGTTAATTGTTAACAATATGCCAGATTCGTTAAGTACTTCTTTTAAAGAACAAAAGTTGTAATAACCATTAGGTATTTGTATATGGCTTATTTGATTGCCTTGTTCGTCATCAACATTAATCCAGTTATTTTGAGCTCCTTCAGATATGTTAACCCACATAACTTTAAAGCCAATTTCTTTAAGGGCAATCCTACAACTCCCGCTCCAATTGGTAATTGGGTACGTTAAGAACACACGCTCGTTTTGCTTGGTTATATAGATGTACATCTTTTTTATAACTATTTAAAAAAACTAATTTAAAAATGGAACCTTTTAAATATAATGAAAGTGCCACTTATGACGTAGGAGCATTTTATAACCCCAAATCTTTGGACTTTAGTAACCTAACCATCGCAGTAGACGAATCATATGGCTTTCTAGTCAGACTTGTAAACCCACTAACTAGATATTTAAATCCTCCAATAAAGAGTGACAGAGTGCCATCAGCATGGTCATCTCACCCCATGGCTTTTTACCAGAATCAGTTAAATTTTGCCATTTACTGCGCAACCACTGGCTGCGGTGTTTCATATGCAAACCATTTAAACCACCCCAACCTCTTAGTAAGGTCAGTATATAACTTTCATGTTTATTATCAGTATAGACGCATACTAACTGAACTACAAGTACGCCGCCTCCCCAATCCATTTCTCAGCCCAATGGACAATAATGCATATGAAAGAATCTGCAATGAATTTAACATTAATCCTTCAACTGACTTTAGACAAAAGTTAGACCGCAATCATGGGCTAGGCACATTGTATTTGTGGGGTACAAAAAGAGAATATACTTATGACTACTGGCCTGGCCACACCTCTTTTCAACCAAACAAACAAGTTCGATTGGGATCCATAGAACAAAAACATCCTAATGCTTGGGCAACATTTATCTTAGATGAAAGTGAAGGCCTAACAATGACAGGAGTGCAAAGGCTTAATGACTCCATACGGACATACGTTTGGTGCCTTTTAGGAGCACAAGCACAGACTAAGTCTAGCATAGTAGATCAATCTACAGGGTTTGATGCCAGAAAACAATTTCTAGCTAATTTAGAAGATGCTATTAACTCTGCTGTTGATTTGCCTTCCAGCATACAAAGGTACCAAAACGTTCTTACACACGCTAGGTCAAAGGTTGACTTTGTTGTGGGCCATGGATTATACATGCTGCCCTCTGACCTTAGACTACAGATTGGCATGATACAGAATTATAATAATGAAATCCTCATAGCCGGAGACGATCAAAACTTAGGACACAATCAGGTTTAAACACAAGGCCCGCGCCAGCCATTTTTAAAAAAGTATTTAGCCCAGAACCTGCAGAAAGCGACCCCCCACCAGTTATAAGCAGCCCAGAAAGCGACCCCCCACCCGTTGATGTGCCTCACCCCGACAGACACACTAGTGAAAAGACGGCCCTTGTTGTGTTTTCAACTTTTACTGGATTAGCCATACTTTATTTCACTAAAAATTAATCCAGCAGCTAGCACTCCTAACGTCCACAGATGGTCGGCCATATAACCAGCCACTTTGCCTATGGTAGACAAAACCCAACTAACAACACTGCCTATTATGCCAGGCAGAGCATCAAGCGCTTTGACAGCTAACTTCTTTAATAAGTTTGCTAGATGGCGCAATTGTTTTCTAATCCAACTTTTACCAGGCTGAGGCGTTGGAGGCGCTACTGGCCCTGTTGGCGCACTACCTGTTAAAGCATAAACCAGTGTAGAGATAGCAAACCCAACAGCCGTTAATATACTAACTATTGTAATCCCCTGTTCTCTGAACAGAGTCCTTATTCTTTCTGCTAATGTAGTATTTTCATAAAGTATTCTGTTTATAGTTTCTCTGATTCTGCTTGTTTGTGATGCTAGCTGTGCTCTGTTAGTAGACAGCACTTCTAACCTGGCCGCCCTTTCTAGCATTAACTCCTGTATTTTCGCCTGTATTCTAGCCTTTTCTTCTACCCCTAAATTGTTATCATCTGCATCAGCCAGTTTATTTTTTTCTTCTCTTATCTCTCTCTCTAACTCGCCAAGTTTTGACAAGTTGTTTTTTAGCTCGCCATTTATTCTCCGTAGAGCATCATCAAGGCCCCTGAGTTCACGTATAGCAGCTTTAAGATTCCTGTGTACACTCTCAGGCAATGGAGGATCATCAATTGTTTTTAAAGCCGTTTCTTCTTCAGGACTCAGCTCACGTTCTCTTTGACTAGGCGAACCGACAATTGTTTTTAACTGTGTCTCCTCATTAAAACTCGTCTCAATTTCTGCTATTGCTTCATCTGTTCTTTGACTTAATTCTTGAATAGAGATCATTTCTATTTCAGATTGTGTTGGCAGCCTTTGCCTCAAGTTCTGTAAAGCACTAACAGCCTCAGGCCTTAAATCTTTAATAAGGGCTAATCGCCTTCGGTCGGCAACAGGGAGATTTCTAAAAATTGTGCTCTTGCTTAAAAACTTGGTTGGGTCTGGTTTTGTAGTAAGTCGTATAAGGCCTTTACTAGTCCTTACATACAGATGATTATTTTTATCCATCTTAAAATCAAAAGCACTGTGGCCTTCTGGCGGCTCTAGTCCTATGCTTCTATAGAATGAGTTAATTTTATTTGTTAATAGTTCTGCACGAGCTGTAATAACTCCAGGGGGTGTTTCTTCTAATGAAGGGGTTGAAGAACGTGCTTCTTCAAGTTCATCTTGCAATGAAGGACCCGATTCTGTTTCATCATCTTCTTCTTCAATAGGACTAATCGCGTCAAAATCTTCATCCATATTTTTTATTTATATTCTTTTTTGTTTTATAAAAAATGAACTCATACGGTTGTGACCTCGATCCATACAGAAAAGAGAAGGAACCCCACGGCGTAAGAGGTATAAGGCAGACTGTAATTAGTGTAAATACTCCATCAACAGTTCAGCCTGGACAAACTTTAATAGTCAAGTTCCCTGATCTTGGCGTTGATGATGTTATAATGCCAGGCACTGCTAAACTATCATTCAAAATAGATATTACATCGGAAGATCCTAATGCTACTGTTGTTGCTAATTTGGGCAGGGCAATCGTTAAACATATGGCAATCAAACTGGAGGGCAGAGAAGTCTTTGTACTAAGTGAGGCAGACATTTTTGCCCTCTATTCTGACCTATGGCTGCCTAAAAAAGAAAGAAAAGAGAAAGTTTATCAGGGAATACAAAGCCCAAACGGTCTCAAGCACAGAGTTGGAGCCGAGGATGCAAAGAATGATGTTAAAGATGAGGCAGTAGCAGAAGCATTTGGCAACAGATTCTGCATCCCTCTAGATTTTGAGCTGTTAAAGACGCATATGCCATATTACCAAGGCGCACTAAAAGAAAAACTTACCTATGAACTGACATTTAATCTTAGCGAGTCTGTTGTTCTGTCTGAAGATCCTGAAGCTAAATACACAGTCAGCGACATTTCTCTTGAGTTTGATGTTGTTACTAACCCTGAACTGGCCAGAACAATCTTAACCCAGTATAAAAATAAAAGTTATTTATTATGAAAGAGTTATACACTCCACTACAGAAAATAGAAACAAGCGAGACACTCTCTGGAACATACATCTAAATCAGTCTCTGAAGTCTTTAAAAGGAATTTTGTTCTTGTTTACTGAAGGAACAACTCCTTTTCATAGAGAATCAGAAGCGTTTTATAATCCAAAAATTGAGAAGGTTGACTGTGCAATAAATAGTAAGTCTGATCAGTTGTATTCGGGTCGCGGACTTTTACCTCACCAACACTTTGATGAAATAAGAAAGTTATTCGCTGGAGGTAGGCAAAGAGATCCTGCAGTTGATCGTGTATGTAAAAAACTTTGCCTTTATGATGTAAGACTCGAAGACTACTTAATAACTAAATATGGGCTGTGGCTGGATTTTAGATCCACATTTGACAACAGATTGTTTGGAAGTGGAGAAAGGGTAGGGCAAGATGGTATAAAAATAAATATTCACAAGAAAGCAGACGGAAACGCACCAATACAAATTCATGTTTTTATGGTTTGTGATGCTCAGTTAAACATTGAAGAAAACAGGCTAAAAGACGTGGCTTATTAAAATGCAGAAGAAATATTCTAATAAAAACAGATGGATAGTTTGAAGTTTCTGCCCAAAGATCCGCACTGTTCTCTTATCTGCGGGATTACTGGGTGTGGGAAAACTGTCTTCGTACTTGATTTGTTACAAACAATATACAGGTTTCATTACGAGCACATTGTTATATTCTGCACAACCATTAAGCACAACAAGTCTTACAAAGAAAGGAAGTTTATTTGGACAGACGATAATATATTTTTAGTTGATCCTAGCGACAAACTGAGCGACTGTTTAGAACATTACTATAGACTATTTGAGGGAACTGAAACGCTGTTTATTATTGATGACTGCTCAGCTGAACGAGACATTGTTAAAAAAAGAAAAGCTCTGTCAAAGCTAGCCTTTAGTGGTCGCCACGCCTTAGTTTCTGTGTGGCTCTTAACTCAAAAATACAATGCTGTCTTAAAAGACTTTCGATCGCAGTTAAAATCGGTTGTATTATTTTACACTAAGGACAGGGATAGTTTTGAAGAATGTTTAAGTGAAAATTATATAATAAGGGACAAAGATGAGCTAAAAAAAATAAAAGAGCAGTTAGAAAAATCTAAGCACGCTAAACTATGCTTACGGACTGACCCCCCAGTTCAATACGTTTGTTTATTGTAGATTGTTTATTATAATTTTAATATTAAAAAGAATGTCTCGAGGGCCAGAATCAAAAGCAGAGTTAGCTCCTAAATGCGTTGCAGTAGAGCTAAAAGATCTAGCAGACACAACTGACTTTGATCTAATAGGAGTGACAGGAAATGTTTATGGATTTGAATACACAGATGATGGGGTTTACAAACGAACAGAAATTGAAGACAAAAAACGACAGCAGTATCCTACCCTGGAAGAGATAAGAAATTTAAGGGCAAACGATTTTGGCAAACACGAATACAAACTTCATAAACGAGAGAATGCTTGGGCGTTGCTTCCTGACATTAACTGGGATTTAAAATTTGAACTACGAAGCCCCCATGTATACTTTGATAAGAAATACAATTTTAGAAAAGCTTTGAATGAAGGACGCCTTCTTGCTAGCCTAGTCCCAGGATTACAACAGAAAAAGCAGATTGAAATAACCAGGCAGGGCTCTGTATATATGCTGCGGAGAAAGAAGTCCTTAGCTGAAGTGGGGGGTGACACCGTCGGCTTAGAGTTTAACCCAAAACTAGAATCACTGCCTAGAAAAATGACGATGCTTTTTCGCTTATTTATTACTCCGAGGGAGTCTGATCCTAGTTTGCCAGAGCATACGTTAATCAGAGGTGTACAAATAAAGTCTGAAAACTTGGACGGGCCTCTCAGGCTTGTTATTGCTATTACTAAAAACAGGGATGAAATAAACACTTCTGTATCTTCTGACAAAGTTACTGTGATGGTTGACAATGCTAAACTAACAGTGCTTGATTTTATTTTCATTAAGTATGTTGATTTTATTGCGTTTTACTCTGTTGATGAAGTGCTGCCAGAAGGGTTAATAAGAAAATATGTACAAGATTAATCTTAATTAAAAAATTAATCTTAATTAAAAAATGGAGGTTCAACAGTTTAGGTTAGAGCAAATAACTGAACTTCAAAAGGAAATAGAAAGTGACTTGGATAAGTATAGGACTACTAGAAAGAAATATGCTAAAGCTTTAAATACTCTTTCTTAAGTAATTACTGGCTCATCAGCTGTAGCTAGCGTAAGTGCTGGGTCTAGTGTTGCTCTTTTAGCTACTGGGGCCGGGGCACCAGCCTCTTTAGCATTAGGGGGCCTTGGACTAGGTTTAGGCGCCATGTCTATGATTGTAAGTGCTGTTTTAAAAAAATTAACTCCTAAATTACAAAAGCACACCGCCATTGTTGCCTTAGCATCAGCAAAACTTTGTTCATTAAGATTAAGAATAAGCAAATCATTACAGGATGAAAACATTACAGCTGAAGAATTTCAGAAGCTTATGGCTGATGGTGAGGATTATAGACGACAAAAAATTGAACTTCAAAAGGAGTGGAGAAAGACTTTTACTTCGCGACAGGTAGACACTGATGCAATTAAACAGAACATTGAAAAACAAACACATGATCGGTTAAACCCAAAATAAGCCAAAAAAAATAAGATGTGAACTAAAATAAATAAATAAATCATAAGTTTTAGCAAAAAAATAAATACTATTTTTTTAACTAATCGGCACTGTGTTTGGCGGGACAACTTGCAACTCTTCGCGAACAAAGGATCTTTTAGGGGCAGGTTTTTTAGACGCAGTAGCACCGCTAGAAGAGAGAGTTTCTCTTAAATAATACACGGGAGGGGTTGTTTTCATGATTCTTTCAACTTCATATACGTCTACGCTCCATATGGGGTCTGTGGCTCTAATTCTAACATCGCCCTCTGCCTCTCCAGGAGCATACAAGTATCTTACTTTTAATCCAAAAGGCAAGAGTTTTTGATTACCTTGAATGTCTTCAGTAATGCTAATTTTTTTTAATTTGATCGCGTTTACTGGTTTAAGGCCTGTTGCTTTAAATTCTTCATTGTTCATGGCACGCAAGACTGCTGGCAATCTCCTAACCCATTCTGTGTTGCGTTTTCTGTCCATAATTTCTCTATGATATTGATAGGTAAACAGGCGTTCGGCTAGATTCTTATTAAAGTTTTCTACTAGGGCTTGTGACCGATGGTTGCCTGGGATCCCTCTCTTAACTGTAACATGGTGTTTTAAAAACAGTTGGTTTACAGAACCTTTAAACTCTTTTCCATCATCAACTTGAATCATCCTAGGATACTTTAATGGGCCTCTCATGTATATTTGTTGTAAAGCCACAGCCACGGCAGTTGAGCTTTTATCTGTTAAAGGTTCGGCGTCTTTGTATCTTGAAGCCATGTCAACAACTGTCAGAGCATACTTAAACTTTTTTCTTCTAACTTTATCATGTGGAAGATACAGCAAGTCCATCTGGTGGGTGTCATTTGGAACTGAATTAACAAATTTAGGCCTTATTATTCTTTTTGGGGCAGGCAGATATATTTGCCAAATTGCTTGTTTTGAAAGCCAGTCTTTCGCATCTGATTCAGACACCCCAGCAGCTTTACTCAGTTTTTCAATAGCAGTCTTTCCTTTCCAATACCCTCTAGGAGAATAATATATTTTGTACTTCGTATTGTCCATATTTTAAATGCAGTTTATTTTACACAAGAAAGTGAGCAACAAGATAGACTGAGGTCATCCCAACTGCAATAAAAACTATCTCTGAACTCTTCTGTTCCTCAGATAGTTCATAAAAGTCGGACAGTTCTGGCGGCGGCGATGTTAGAAACTTCTTTCCTGTCACTAAGTAATACTCATTCATTGCGTCATCAACGTCTGTAAATGTGTGCTCTGCATGACCCTGTTCTCTTAACTTTTTATTAATAAAGTCTAAGTGAGCAATTCTCCTTTTCTCGTAAGCGTCTCTTGCCTTAGCTAAATCTTCCATTGCCTTGTTATGGCGTTCTCTCTCTTCATCGGACCGCAATTTACTAAACATATAATTGCTGCCAGAGAAGGCCAAAGCATTAACAATAGCTCCTCCCACCATCAGAACCAATCCAGACATCCTTTTTATAAATGAATGAATCTTTTCTAAAATTAATCTTTTTATAAATCAATATTTTCTAGATTAATCTGCCTAAATGCATTAATCTTTCTATGCATTAATCTGCCTATGCATTGATGTTTTCTGGGATAATCCCCTGCGCAACAAGAAAGTCTTTTGAGGCAATCCCTGCCGTTATTACAACTATAACCTTAACAACATCCTCAATGTCTAACCTTCCTAGATCCGCCGGCTTCATTTTTAACATGTTTTTTGCTAGCACGCTATAGCCTATACTAAGGCCGCTAATTACAGCAGAATGGTAAATCGTATTGATAATCTTTTTTTACTCATCTTTTTATTAACTAAAAAAATAATTAAAATAATCATAATACGAAAGGCTGTCTATGTGCTTTTTAATCAAATAATCTTTTGTTGTTAAAGCTAAAAATAAGGCTGCAACTAGTCTTGGCGAATCTTCTATCTTTCCCATGTTGGGCGGTTTTATTCCTAACAAACATTTTGCGAGGGTTGAATAGACTATAACACCAACGATAGGCACTGCATAATTAACCAGCGTTAAACTCATGGTTTTAAAAGTATTATATTATTTTTTATTGCTTTTAAAAATGGATTGTGACGAACTATTAAAGTGTGAGGAGCAGGCAGACCACTCCGTAGACCACTGCCATAAAGAAAGATTATACTCTCTGGCTGCATGTGGAAAAACTAAACAGTATTTAGGCACTGAACTAACTATTGAACAGATTCAGCAACTGTCTACATCAGACGTTGAGAAGTATTACGCCAGGTACGAAGCACAGCTGGGGTCAAAAATGGTTAGATCGGTGGGACAGACAATGATTAGTCTATATGCTAAGTTAGTAAGTAAGATGGCGCCGGTTGATTCAGAAGAAGATTTAAAATACGACTTATCACAAGATCCGGTTTTAAACAAGTCCCTAGAAACTCTCGCATGTGACATGTATTACAGATTTGGGACAATGTTATGCCCATTCATCATGGGATTAATTACTTTTAATCATATTAATTTTGATCATATTAAATTTAATCGCAATAAAAAAAATGAGCGATCAGGAGAAGAAGATTGCGATGCCGCAGGACAGTTCGCAGGAGCAGAATGCGCTACAGAGCATCCCACAGGTGAATGTACCACAAGTGAGTAACGTTACTAAGTCTAAAAGTCCTGGACGTGTTGAGGCTGGTCGCAAACTAGCTGAATGGAACAGACTAAAAAAAGCAAACCAAGCAGCAAAACAAAAATTGTTAAATAGTAATACAACATCGCCGCCACCAACAACACAATTAACAACAACACAATTAACAACAACACAATCAAACGATAAGATGTATCATTATGTATTGGGAGCTGCTGTTGTTGGTGTTGGTGGGTTTTTAGCATACAAATACCTAACGCCATACCTAGCAACAAAGTCACAAACCCCCACAGTAAAAGAAGAAGAACCAGCTTCTGCAAAAAAAGTACAACCTCCTGCTGTAGACCCATTTTCTATGGAATAGTTTTTTAAAGAACTAGATAAAGTACAAGTTAAGAACTAGATAAGTACAAGTTAAGTTAGTTATAGAAAGTACTTTTTAAGTTAAGCGCAAGTAAATTACAAGTTAAGTGCAAAAAAAAATAAGTTCTAGTTAGGTTCTTAAGTAAGTTCTTGTTAAGTTCTTAAGTAAGTACTAGTTAGGTTCTTAAGTTAAGTACAAGTCAAGTCAGTCAAGTTAATCTTTTAAAGTTCTCCAATGTCCTATAGCGTATGAAAGCTCGGGATTAACGTAAGTTCTCTTGTTATTGTTAGAGACTAGTGATTTCTTGTTAACTGCAGTTGTGTTTACTTGATGAAGAGTAGAGCGCAGATTAACATTTGTGTGATAAAATACTTTGTTTTCAAAGAGAGCTTGCTTGTAGTTGTCGTGAGTTATATTTTTTTTGACAACTTCTTTACTTATGCCTTTAGCCTTCTTCATTACAGAAGTCTGGCTAGCAACGCTATACATCTTCGACCGCAAACCAACATATTCTTTGATAACTGTCCCATTGAGTTCATCCTTCATCTTTCCAATCACTTTCTTGTTAACAGTTGAGTGTAGAGGTGAATCTTTAGGATAGTCACATGTGTCGTACCATCCATCAACTCCTTTAGCTACTTCTGTTTCTAAATCCTTATAGAAGTCTTCAGTTGGGACGTCTAAAATAAAAGAGTCAGTGTCTGTGTAAAGAACTCTTGCTTCTGGGTACAGTGGTTTAAAGTAGTCGTACAGAAATTCTAACATCAATAACTTCGACAACTCTAATACGGTGAAGCCGATAAACACTGTGTGGGTTTTCCATAGTTTTGCCAAAACAGCTGTTATTCATCAGTTTAAAGAAGTCTTTTTCTGAAGCGTCAGTGGCTTTAGTCCTAAGATCGGTGTTCTTCTTGATGTATGGCCTCATAAAGGGCTCTTGGTCGCATATAATTATTCTGTGAACAGCTGCCAGTTTCAACCCGTGTCTTAAGTAAAACTGTAACAGCCGATAATGACAGACATATTTAGTTTTGTTAAAGAGGTTAGGCACGAGTTTAGGCGGTTCTGTGGGACTCATCTTTAATCTTTCTGCGGCTAGGGGGAAATCGTTGTGGAGATCGTGTAATTCTTTAGGATATTCTAAGTCTACTTCCAAGATTAATCCTATTGGATTATCAGGTGTAAGCTGTGATAGCATACTCAACACGGCAGTAACCTCATGAGGCCCATTTATCATTTCAAAGTTTCTTAGTGGCAGTGCCTGGCTCATGGCCCATCCATACAGATTGTTAGCGTCTAAGTACATTAGATAGTTGGACGGTTTAGTCGGGTCATAATCATCTAAATATTTGTTGTTGGCTTTGCAGTAAGGATGTGAGGCCATGCTAATACCTCCCCTTAAGCCGTCTTCAATCATCTGGAGTGTGGGTAGATCAGAAATTAAGTCAATCTGAATGTTTGTAGACTTTAAGAATGCATCCCAAGAAAGGCCAGGCGCAGAGATGTAATGTGATGAGTCTAAGCTGTAATGTTTCATGCATGTAGATCTGTAATTCTGAAAGACGTCTGCCAATAAACACACGTCAGCCATCAAGTAGTGATCATGATAATCGCCCATTGTTTGACAGTGTAATTCTGTCCAGGCTTTCTGAGCATATTCATATTCAGAGTCAGTTATGTCTTTGCCTCTAAGACTAGAAAAGAAAGCGCCTTTAGGAGGAAGCGTGTCTTCGTCAAACCTATCCCACGAGTTCATGTATTCATAAGGATAAACTCCTTTACGCACCAAAGATGGATCAAAGTATTGTTTAGTGATTGGAAAGTCTTGTAGAGATCCTGCTAACTTATCTGAACTCCCCATCAGATGTTGGGCAGAGTCATAAAAGGATAAACAGTCAAGAGTAAAAGTCATGTACTTTTCTGAAGACTGTGCAATGCAGGTAACCCTCTTATATTCATAAGTCACTGCTTGCATGATAAAATGAGAATCGTAGCCTCGTAGGTTATGAAAGAAGATAGGCAGTTTCCATTTTTGGGGGTCAACCTTAAGTTGAAGATTACAATTGTTGTGCGCGGTCCCTCTGAACTTTCCAGTAATGTGATCGTGGTCTCTTACTGTCGCGTCTTTACTGTTAGGTGTTAGCTCTAAGCCGCAAATCCAGCAGTGAGTGGCTGAGTTATAGCGTTCTTGGTCTTCAGGAGTCATAATAATGTCTGAAAGATTTAGTTGGTTGGAGTAGTAATTACGAAGTTGTTTCATCTGCTCTAAAAATCTACTAGCTGCGTTGGGACCTCTGTAAATCTCAGGTGTTGTGTGTGCCCCATCTGACCTAACAACAATAAACGCATAAGAACAGATCTGATGGTGGGTTAATAAGGTTGTTTTTTGTTTTTGCTGTTGTGGGCCGTAGTACTGTGGCAAGATTGATTCAAAGTCAGCATAAACCACGTATGGGCTCATCTGCATTTTGTGTACATTCTTAAAACTAACTTTAGACCCGGGTTTAGGTGTGAGGAGTTTGGTTTCACAGTCTACAAAACTTTTACAATGTTTCTTATGACTGGCAGCTGCTTCTATAGTAGGAATTCTGACCAAACACCTTCTACAAAGCTCTTGTTTAGCTGGATGCTTTGTAGTATAGGCTAACAGTCTGCTTATTGTTCTGATTAATACATAATGGCTCTTTGTACTATCCGCAAACAGTATCAAGTCTACATGATTCTTAAGTGAATCGCCTAAAGTAGGAGCATTGGGAGAAATCCTTAGAGGCACTAGATTATCTACTGCAGACCATGTGTATACATTTACGGTGATTGGGGTGTTTGCTCTTCAAACTGAGATATGCTTTCTATACTCACTGGAAAGGTTATGTTATCAAAGTTCAGCTCGTTAAGATGAGCCATATAATTAGATACTCTGTTTGCATGATTTTTGACAGGATGTAGATGCGCTAAAACGCACCACATAAAACACATGTTGTCAGAATTATGTATGTTTAAGACTGCTCGTTTTAACTCCAACTCTTTTGGGAGAGGAAGGTAAGAATTGCCAACTATAGGATAGAACTTTGTTTGTTTCAATATAATTTGAAGGACTGTTCCTTCAGACCAGCCAGAACCGCGCAATTTTGCTTCTTCACTTGCATGATTAAACTGTGTAAGCATGTAATCAGCCCAGTTAGAATTAAAGTCGTGATAGCTAATAACTTCTTTCTGTCTTGTTGAAACCCAGACTGGCATGATACTATCATCAGGCGTTATATAATCAATCAGAATAGTTAACAGAACTTTTACTGGCGGCTCCATCTGAAGAAACTCTGGGATTTTAGAGATAGCATGTGCCACGCTTTCATGAACGTTTGTGGGGTTAATGATGTCCATGTCTACTTCACTAAACATATTGCTTAATTGTTTGTCACTACTAAATATTTCTCCATCGTATATAGTTTTCCATCCTCGAATTTACTTGTGGTCGTCATTTTTAAAGCCACAATATTTACGTAAATTAAAAAAATAAATGTAAATAAAAGTAAGTAAAACGCGCTTTTATTCTTCACCCAAGCGTTGCAACACTTCAAGACACGTTAACCTTACAATAACACCTGCTAATATTTTAGCTTTTTCTGAATCACTACAGTCAATGTTCATCACTTTAACTGCTTCGTCAAATAGTTCACTATGATCTTTTATTATATTGTTTACATCATTCTCAAACCCAAATTCACTAAAATCGATGTTTAATACTTTCATTGTTTCGTCAAATAGTTCATTACAATTCTTTAAATCAGATTCACTGAGTTCGACAGCCATTTTTAAATCTAAAATAAATTTAAAAAAATAATTGTAAATGTAAATTCAGCTATTGTTTATTATTCATAGTCTTTTCTAATCGTAAAACCTGATCTTCATTAAAGCGAATAGCTACTCCTTCAGGGCTGGTAGAAACAGTCAGATTAGCATCCTCAGGAGCTATATCATCAACTAAAATAGCAAACAACTTTATAGCCGGTTGGGGCCAAGAATCTGGTATTTTACTGATTGCCTGCTTCACACTTTCTCGAATATTCATGCGTTCAAAAAGATCAGTAATTAATTCTTCAAACCTGCTCTTTAACTGATTTTTATCAGCCTCCCAATCCAACTCGTAAAGTATATTAATAAGCTCTGTAGCTAGTTCAGCCTTCATTTTTTAAACCAAAATAAAAACAACAATTAAAAAATAAGTAAGCCGCAGCATGGGCCTGTAGCACGCTGCAATGCGCTCCGCCTATTGATCGTTGGCGGCTGAGGCCTATTTTGAGCTCTGGGGTTTTCCGCTCTCTGACGGCAGTTGTAGTAGAGTATTGATTTCTACCTTCCTTGTTCACACACGCACAGAGTAATCATTAACAATCAAAATAATCAAACCAATGATAATGAAAGTGATTTATCTCCCTTTAATTATGCATAAAAGTAATTGTCTTCCCCTGAATAAATTATCTATTTATAGATCAGTGAGAGAGAATTGATTATTAAAAGTTGTGTTTTTGTGTTTAATTTGCTAAAGCTTTTAATATGAATATTGTACAAAGTAGATACTAAAAAGTACTTTAAAGCACAGTTGTTGTTTAACCTTTAAAACTATTCTGCTTGAATAAAAAACAATTTTAATAACAGTCACAATTATGCATAAACACCATAAAATTATGAAAGCTTTCAGTTTGTACAGTATATATATTAATCCAAAAAGTGTAAAGTTGAGATTATGCCTGCAGTGGTTTTGTGCTTGTTTGCGTGGTTTCTGAAAGTCTAAATTTGGCCCTCTTCTCTGCCCTCTAGTGACTCTTCCCATTTTCGTGTTGTGTTGACTGGGTCACTGGCGCGGCTATAAACGCCCGTAAACCACATGTGTTGTGTTGTCTGGGTCACTGGCGCGGCTGTAAACCACATGTGTACACACATACATGCACGCTCGCGCGCACACGCTCTCTACCTTGAACCACCTCTACTCTTAAACACATGGACATACTGATTTAGTACCGCCGATCGGTGACATATATATTTATATGTGTGTGTGCAATGTGAGTGAAATTATGTAATTATGTCCCTTGAATCCTTCACCAATGCCTTCACAACTTTCACTGTGAGTGGTACAATGCCTGTATTTATGGAGGACTGAAAGAGAAGCATTGGAGCTGGGGCAATTTCATCACCAATTTCCTTCAGGAGGCAAGGGGTCATTCCGTCGGGACTAGGGGCTTTGCTCAGGTCTAGGCCTTTTCACAGTTTTCTGACTCCCGCTACTGAGATGTTTTACTGTTTCTTTCCCTGGAAAGAACCTTGGCATGGATGAGTGAGCGTGCAGTTATCCGCCAGTTCTGTTTCTTTCCCTGGTGAGCGGGCAGTTGTTCACCAGTTCTGTTTCTTTCCCTGGAAAGAACCTTGGCGTGGATGAGTGAGCGGGCAGTTGTTCACCAGTTCTGTTTCTTTCCCTGGAAAGAACCTTGGCGTGGATGCATTTGAACAAAAGTCATCAAATAGAAAGCATATAAAACACCTTGTCATTCATTTTCTTGGCAGCTTTGTGATGTGATGTGATGTGATGTGATATGATATGTGATGTGTGTATGTGTGTGTGTACATGCACACACACACACACACAGACATACAGAACAAGAGAGAGCTACACATACAAAACGAGAGAGAGAGAGAGAGAGAGAGAGAGAGAGAAGTGTTTATCGAGGGAAAGGAATGTGCACAAAGTCAGTGGCTTTTTTCGTCCAGCCCTCAAAGCAAAGATATGTAGATATATGACGGAAAATGTCGCACAAAACTACATATCAACACATATCTAAAATAAATACATAACAAATCAGAATGAATAATGCAAAATATATTTAGAAGAAGATGAAGAAGAAAAAGAAGAAGAAGAAGAAGAAGAAGAAGAAGAAGAGAGAGAGAGAGAGAGAGAGAGAGAGAGAGAGAGAGAGAAGTGTTTATTGAGGGGGAGGAATAAGCACAAAGTCATTGGCTTTTTTCGTCCAGCTCTCAAAGTGAAGGTATGAAAGAGAACGTCGCATAAAACTGAATATCAACACATACATGAAATGAATACATAACAATTTTGAATGAATAATGCAATGTATGTTAGAGGAGGGTGGGAGGGAGGAAGGGATGGAGAACGACAGAGAGAGAAGGGGGTGGCGTGGGGGAGTGGAGAAACAGTATGAAGAGACAGTCTATGTCGTAGCCACAGTGTATGGTGTAGCCCTGGTTTCTGGGGTAGCCACGGTCCCAGGTCTGTGATAAAGAGAACCTGGTCTGTAGTTAAGTATCTGAGAGTCTGGCTTGTTGAGTTCACACACTGGCCCTCTATCTTTCAGAAGAGGTGTGAGAACTCAGCCATCAAGTGATTGTCCTATTGTAGAATTTCTACTACCATCATCAATCTCCACTTTTGTTTAGAGTGAGCTTACAAAAAGGTAGGAGACAGTAATACAATGCTAAACAGTTTTGGTTAAATAACTCTTCCATGTTTCTTATGAGTTAAATCACATTAACTTGGAATACCTTTAGCCCAAGTACATATGTGGTGTAGACTTAAAGTCATACACTACAAATCATTCTAACAATCACCCGTATTTATAAATCAACTTAGCAGTTTTCACCTAGTACAGGCATACTGTTTTTCTGATCTAAGTTTTGCGTTCTGTTATCATCTTAACAGACAGAATTGCATACTGGCAAAAGTCAGGTTGAACACAAAGAATAGTGGTCAGATTGTTAACAAAGAATCATAACCACATGGTGATAGCTTTTACCACATGGTGGCAGGCAAACTACTACACAGAACAATCATTCATCATTTTGAAAAATGTCACCAAGTATTAGCACAAAGGTACATGGTTAAATCACATGGCATACTTATAATAATCAACGCAGAGATTCAAAATGTAAAAACATACGCTCAACTTACATTTCTGAGGATAATCAGAACTCAAGACTGAGTCAAAGAGTGGAAGAGATTACCGTACCTCCTCTCCTGGCGTCCGGCTAGTTACTTAGTTCTGATCTACAGCTGGTCGTCAGGAATCAGTGAAGTTGCGACACTATGTGCCTGCTATTTGAAACGCAAGAGTGTGTATTCTAGATCAATCCTTGGAGACAGGTTGTCACTCAAAATCTTGAGAGGGAGGGGAATTGTCTGTCAATTCCCTCCCCCAATAGTGGTTTTGACCAATCACAAACTATGGAAACTGCAGTTGTGTGAACTTAAATCGACATAGGATAATTTATGCACACATCTGTAGAATGAATGCCAATTAGCAAAGCGCGAGTAAACACTTGTGCCTCATCTGCCAGCTGCGCTGGCCGGCCCGCGAGTGGGTGGGTGAATATTAGAGAGGGGGGGATGATGGGGGGGGGTAGGGGCTGGAGAAGGAGGGGGAAGCGAGGAGGAGAAGGCCCGGTGCCTTTGTGTCAAGTGAGGGGGTGGGGGGTGGAAAGAGTGAGGGGGAATGGGGGGTGAGAAGGGCAATAGACGTGAAACTGACATCATCTTATACGGTAACACATGTTGCTGAGCCGGCTGTCTCGTGGTTTCAAAGAGTGTTTCTGACCGACAGCGGGAAGAGGGAGGGGGTGAGCGGGGTACGACCCGCGACACTGACGTCACATGAACTGGTCGTGCGATACTTTCGCTACATCAGCGAGAAAAAAAAAAAAAAAAAGGGGGGGGGGGGGGGGGAGGTTGGCACAGATTTGAAATCTATTCTGTCCTTGGGGTTTTTTACAGTTTGTACAAGATGGGATTTGAGACCGATTGGTGGACCTGTCAAGTGACTCGTCACACCGAGAACCGAAAAATATATCAGTGGGTTTAGATGGTGTCTCTAATGAAATGTTGCGTCATGTCCCATCTAATGTTGAACGCTTTATAAAGGTATTGATTCAAAAATGCTGGGGAAATGGCAAATTGCCTTCATTATGGAAGCATTCTACAGTAGTTCCTATACATAAACAAGGAAAACCTCAAAGTAACATATGCAGCTACCGCCTAATTGCCCTAATGTTGCGTACTGCAAACTAATGAAAATGATTGTCCTAAACAGATTACTTTATTTTTGTAATAAATATCAAATTATCCCTATGAATCAAGCTGGGTTTAAGAAAGGCAGATCAGCAACAGAACATCTAGTGAAACTCACGACACATGTTAAACAATTTACAAGATGAAAAAAACATCTTGGCAACTTTCTTTGACGTAAGGAAAGCATACGAACATGTGACATAAACGACTTTTGTATAAACTGAAAACTATTGGAATAAATGGAACCATGTATGATTATATAGTTTTCCTTCAAAGTAGAATTATTCAAACAAGAATAGAGCATACGTTTTCCACCGCTAGAACACTGGAAATGGATCTTCCACAAGGATCAGTATTATCTTCAATCTTATTTAATATCCTATTTGCAGATATAACCAAAGGCTTATGCAAAGACATAGTTTTAGTATAGTTTGTTGATGACGTGTGTCTGTGGATGAAAGTCACTATGAAAAGAAACCCCCATTAAGATTCTTAAATTACATAAAGATCAAACATCAACATGAATTAAACAAAATCAGTAGTTTCTCACATGAAAATGGATTGACACTCTCGGCAGAAAAAACAAATCTAATGCTTTTTAACTCTAGATATGACCCAGACAAACTTCCACAATTTACCCTGAATGGGTCTGTCTTACAATACGTCAAATCTATTAAATTCTTACGAGTATATCTAACATCAAAACTTTCATGGAACCAACCTATTGAATATATTTTGAATAAAGCAAAAGAAAGTTTAAACTTTCTAAAGGTCATAAACAAACAAAATGGGGACAAGATAAAGAGAGTTTAACACTCCTATCTTCTGCGCTTGTGCGGTCTAGATTGTTTATGCTCAAGAAGTCTTCTTCAGTGCTCCACAGCATCTACTTAATAAGTTACAAAGTGTAGACTAAAAAGCATATAAACTTGCTCTTGAGTTCCCACACATACATGTAACATTCGGACGTACTATGAAATTGGAATTTTACCTTTGAACGAGTTTCTAAAAGTGTCCTCCACCAAATTTGTTTCAAAGAACCTTTTACAAAAAAGTTTCTGTACAAATGAAAAGAGCAAAAGACAAAAAAAATCAGCTAAATCTATTCAGTCATACACATCTACTCTTCTAAAAAAAAAAAAAAAAAAAAAAAAAAACACCAAAAACAAGGTGCAAAGCATATAAACGTACTCCCAGTTTATCTTGAATACAAGTACTTTCTGAGTTATTCCATAAAGAAAAAAAAACGTTTAGGGCCGTTATAGCCGTTAGTAACAGCTATTCTGGTAAAATAAAACATCAGGCATCATCCGTTACCCATAATGAACATACGTACAAATTTTCAGAAAGATCGGTCCAGAAGTTTTGTCTGGAGCGAGTGGAACACATTTTGACCACAGACAGACACACAGACAGACAGTCAGACAGACAGACAGACAGCATTTCTTCGTTCCCATGGTAAAGTACTCCCTGTTCTATAAGAACTGGGAGTACAAAAACCAACATTAACCAAAGTAAAATAGCTGTCAATCCGTCCTTTCTACCCATTCCCAAATGGGAACAAACCAATGCAAATTATGACACAAACTGTCCTGAACTGAACAAAAACAATCCCCCATATCTTTTTAAAAATCATGTAAATTCTCATTTGGAAATATCAATAAAAGGACCATCTTCAAATTTTTACAGATGGCTCAGTGTTAGATGACCATAGAACAGGAGCAGCTTTTGACTTGACTTGACTGGATCAACGATTTAGGCCTCTCCCGAGGCCTGTTCGCGTTCTAAAAAAACTGTCACTGACTTGGTTGCATGCGTGGCGAGCGCGGGTGAACCAAATCAGTTGGTCTGGCAAGACGGGTTGTGCAGACCAGGTAGGTCCCTCCAATGTTTATCTAGACGGCTCTTTAAGGCGTTGACACATGGTGTCAGGACCACCGAGTCTGGGAGACTGTTCCACTGTGTCACCACTCTGATTGAAAAGTAGTTCCCTCTGACATCAAGGCGAAAGCGTTTTTTCTGGAGCTTCATGGTGTTGCCTCTGAGGTTTCTACTTTGTGACGGCTGGAATGCTGGCCTCTGTACATCGTAGTGACCGTGGAGGTATTTAAATACCTCTATCATGTCCCCTCAGCCTCCGGTGTTCCAAACTTGGTAGCCCCAACAATCTCAGTCTCTCAGGGTAAGGCTTCTCTTTCAGTGAACTTAGGAGTTTAGTTGCTCGCCTCTGAACAACTTCAATGTCACTGCATAGCGTTTTATGAAACGGTTGGCAGACACAGTGGCCATATTCCAGTAATGGTCGTACGAGGCTTTTGTACAGCTGAATGAACGTTGTCTCAGTCAGAAAATCAAACGATCGCCTTATAAGCCCAACCACTCTGTTTGCTTTGGCTGTCGACTGTGCAACATGCTCTTTAAAACTCAGTTTGTCGTCAATGAGCACTCCCAGGTCCTTTTCGCTTACCGTCTCTTTCAGTGTCACCCTTGTACTGTTGCCCTCTTCATTTTTGCCCGTCATGTAGTATGTTGCCTCTGACTTCTGCCCCCCCCCCCCTCCCCCCCAGTTTCATTACGCTGCATTAGAGAACAGTAAAATAGGCATTCTGGCTCATCCGGCTCCGCCCAGCTCCAACCGGCTTAAGCCGGTTTCGCTGCTGCTCCGCCGGCTTACCCAGAATGCCTATTTTACTGTTCTCTCTTTACAAACATACATAATGTGTAGGATTATCTGTTTTTAACACTAATTTAGAAAACTTTTGAGACTTAAGTTTTTGCTTAATCCTTCGTTTTTCTTGAGAATTTTCAATAACATTGTTTTCTTTCATACATTCATCAAAAGCGTCTCTGTCTTTCATGTGAAATAAAACCACTGTCTTTAATTGTTCTCTGAAGTCTTTTAAAACTGAATTATATTTTTGACTTAAAATCCATACACTTATTCCTGCATGTCTCCCGCTAAAAGCCAGTTTTGATAAAGCGTTTCTTTTTTTGACAATATCTTTTTCTGCTGAACAATCATCTATAATAAATAGTGTCTGAGTTCCTTCAAACCATCTAAAGAAATGTTCTAAGCACTCGCTAAGTTTATTGCATGGATCAACTAAATATATGTTGTTGTCTGTCCATATAAACCTTCGATCGCGATATGATTTATTCCATTTTAATGTTGTACAAAAAATTACTATGTGTTCAAAATTATAACGATAAACTGTTTCTAATAGGTCTAAGACGAATATTGTTTTTCCACAACCAGTCTGTCCACAAATCAATGAACAATGAGGGGTTTTTGTCATAAAGTTTAACTGCTCCATAGTTTTAAAACAGAATTTAATCTAATCCAGTTATTGTTTTTATCATACTCTCTGTCAAAACTTGTTCAGTATAATAAAACCCTATAAGGCCCAAATGTGTAAGATTAATCCAGTTCAGTTCTGTAAGATCGTTTCTATTTAGACTAATATCAATTTTGTTGCTTGTTGTCATGACCTAAATATCCTCGCCATTGTAAAGAACAACGACAGTAACTTTAAGTTTGTCAACGTCTAAGTTTTGCCAGCTAATAAGAATTCCTTTCATAAGATTGTCACTGACGCCCAGAGCTCCATTTCTCGCCTCATCTTTTAAGACAGAAATTTTAAATATCATTGTGAACGTGTCTCCTAATTTTGTGCGCGGAATGAACTGTAATTTTGTAGAAGCTTTCTTTAAAACCGATTCTCTTCTGTGGAGGATGTACTGTTTGTCCCCAAACGGCTTTATTTCGATCTCTTTCCGACTGTTGTCCTCTGGCATAAGACTTACATGTAAAGGGCCAGAGTTCAATGCTTTTCTGAAACTTTTTTGACGGTCAAAAAATGTAAATGGGCTTAAGAATTCAAATTTTATGTCCCATTCTAAATATGGTTCTAAGTGCCATTTGTTGTCAGTTTTTCGAACTATTTTATATTCATACTGACCCGCAGTATTTGCTTCTACATTGCGTAGTTGTTCTAGTTTAGGAAACCTTTTGCTGTCGCTAACCTCTTTGTGTTTATAATAACCATCTTTAGTGTACTCAAAACCATACAAAGTGCCTATCTCACCGTTCTGTTCAAAGTCCTCAACGTCTGCAAGGTCTTTTAATTCTAAAGTTACACACCTCTCAGGCGCTAATGTAACTCCTGATTCTTCTGGCCCACGAGACATTATTTTTAGTACACCTTATTATTTTATTTCTAAAACAATGTGCAGGTTATCACATTTCACGACTTTCCCTGTTTTATCTGTGATCTTTATATTAAATGATCTGACCCTCCCACAAGCTAATCTTTTAAACTGTAAATTAGGGAATTGTATAATTTCATAATCGCAATATGCAGCTTTCCCTGATGGAAGAGCTCTTAAAACAGTTGAGGGCCTTCCATCATATAAGTTTTCATCAGTGCTCAGCTCGTCCAAATGAACATAGAGTAATGAATGTAATGCAAGATCGAGCGGATATTCTCCCTCATAAGTAGTTTCGTCTGGTGTAACCACAAATCTATAATTGTTAGCTGCAAAGCCTAACATTTTAGCTAGCTCTCCATCAAAAAAGTAACCTACTTCTTCTCCTTCAGGTTTGAATGTCAACATTGTTTTTAGATTTGCATTGTTAAGTTTGAGAGTAATGTCGAAGTTACTCATTGCTTCTTTTAGCGAGCAAAACCCGTAATAACCATCAGGTATGGTTAACTGGCTAACTAAGTTTCCTCTATTGTCAACTTTTAGAATCGTATTATTCATCTTGGATGCAGTTATATTAAACCATACGACTTTGTAAAAAATTTCATGGAGTGCGACCCTTTGGGTTCCGCAGTTATTATCAATAGCATATTCTAAAAACGAAGGACTGTCTTGAGTTGTTATTGTTACAAACATTTTTAATACAAATTTAAAAATGAGTGCATTCAAATATACTAATGCAAAATATTCTGTCGGGCCGCACTACAATCTTAAAAATATAACAACTGACACCCTTGACATTTCTGTGACTCAGTCTGACGCCTTTCAAGTAAAGGTTAGTACTCCATTGGATCGTTATCTTAATCCTCCTATTAAAAAAGACTACATCGCGAAAGTGTGGTTCAGTCATCCGATGCAGTTTTATCAGAACCAGTTAAACTTTGCTGTGTTTTGCGCATCAACTGGGTGTGGAGTGTCGTATGCTGATCATTTAAATCATCCTGATCCTTTGGTGAGGTCAGTGTATAGATTTCATTTTTATTACACCTTCAGACGTATTTTATCTGAACTGCAAGCGCCATTACCAAATGACAAAACGTTTAATCCATTCAGCAACAGAATAGATTACAAGGCTTTTGAAAGGATCTGTAACGAATTTGATATTGACCCAAAGACAGACTTTAGACAAAAGTTGGATCTTAATCATGGTTTAGGCACCCTTTATTTTTGGGGCGTGCACAGAAAGTATAACTATGACTGGAATCCTCCTTACACATCTTTCTCTTCAGGCACAACTGTTCACCTCGGGTCCATAGAGCAAGAGCATAAAACAGCATGGACAACATTTATTTTGGATACTTCTAAGGGCCTAACAAAAGCGGGAATAGAACGAATAAACGACTCTATTCGTACTTATGTTTGGTGTTTGCTAGGTTCGCAAGCACAAACGAGATCAAACATAATTGATCCTTCTACTGGCTTTGATGCCCAAAAACAGTATTTAGCAAATTTAGAGGATTCTATTAATTCTGCAATTGATTTGCCTTCAAGTATTAAAAGGTACCAAAATGTTTTGCAATACGCAAGATCGAAAGTAGACTTTGCTGTCGGCACTGGTTTATACATGCTGCCTTCTGACCTCAGACTTCAGATAGGAACAATAATAAACTATAATAATGAAATCCTTGTGGCTGGTAAAGAAGAGAAGGTTGGAAAAAACGACATAAATTCTAAGTCAGCAATAGCAATAAAAAAAGAAGCCCCACCAATCCCCAAACCCCCCTCAAAACCCCATCCAGTCCCTGTGGTCCCAAGAAATAATGACCATGAATATGAAAAGACAGCACTTGTTATTGGATTAACTGCCCTAGGATTACTTGGTCTTTATCTTACTATAAAGTAACCCAACTATTAAGACAACTAATGTCCATAAGTGCTCAGCCATAAAGCCAACTACTTTACTTGCGGCAGACAAAAGCCAGCTAACGATCCCTCCTATTATACCAGGCAAAGAATCTAATTGCCTACTGGCTAATTTTTTTAATAAACTTGCAAGATGATCAAGTTTTGTTTTTTTACCCATGATTTATCTGATGGTGGTCCTGGTGGCACTGCTCCCCCACCATTACCTGTAATAGCCAACACCAGTGTACTTATTGCAAATCCTAAAGGCTGTTTATAAACGCTCGTCTAATGTGACACCTTGCTCTCTAAACAGTGTTCTTATCGTTCTGCTAACGTTGTGTCTTCATATAAAATTCTTGGTATAGTTTCTCCTTATTCTATTCGCTTGAGTTCGTAATTGTTCTCGTTATTAGACAACACATCTAGTCTTGCTGATCTCTCTTGTTCAAGATCTTTTAGTCTTTGTGTTATTCTTTCTTTAACACCAGGTCCTAAGTTGGAGTCGTCAGCCTCAACTAGTTTTTCTTTTTCTCTTTTTATAATGCTCATCTAGTTCACCCAGTTTTGCTAAATTGTTTTGTTAATTCGCCTCTGTGCTCTCAAAGCATGATCAAGGGCCGTTATTTTCTCTCATAGGTAGCGGCGGATCGTGCATAGTTTTTAAATGCTTCTGAAAAACTGGTTTCTGCTTGTATTATTTCGTCTGCTGTTGGGCTTAAATCTTTAAGTTCCATGTTTGTATTTCTGTTTGGGATTCTTTGTAGTGTGTTTTGAAGTTTAGCAACTGCTTCCCTATCTAATTTTGGTTTAGTAAATGCCAAGTGCGACTTTGTTCGCTCACACGAGCCTTTGTCTAATTGTACTCTTTTTAAAAACTTTGATGAGTCTGGTTTAGTTTGTAAGCTGAACAAGTTTTCCTTCGTTCGTTTCTCACAAACAAATGGTCATCTTTTGTTTCAAAATCATTAGGGTCTATAAATTCGGGAGGTTCTTGACCTAAACTTTGATAAAATGATTTGACCTACTTTCTGTTAATTCACGCCGCAATGAGGGCAATGGATGTGTCAAAGGAGGTCAATACACTCATGTCGTCTCCAGGATCAAAAACATCATAATCTTCAATGCCTGCCATGCTTTTAAATAATTAACTTTTTATTTTGTTTTATAAAAAATGTCACAAGCATATGGCTCAATTCTTGACCCGCATAGAAGACTGAAGAGCCCTTTGGCGTTGAAGGGAAATAAACAGAATATTATTGTTCCAAATAATCCATCTACTATTGATTCAGATCAAATTCTACTGTTAAATTTCCAGACCTAGGAGCAGATAAGTAGATTGTGCCGGGATCTGCACGTCTACTTTCAAAATAAACTCGAATCAGCAACAGACGCAAACAGACAGTTGTACAGAATCTGGGACGGGCAATCGTTAAGAAAAATTTCTATAAAACTTGAGGGCAAGAAATATTTTCTTTACACAATGCAGACATATTTCTAATCTATTCTGGATCTATGGCTAACCGATAATGAAGGGCCGATCTTGCTTTTCAAGGAATCGAAAATAACGAAGCACTAAAACACAGAATAGACGCCGAAGATGCTAAAAGCCAGCAACAAGTATGAAGCTGTAAGTTTTGCTTATGGAAATCGCTTTTCCATAACCCTTAGATTTGAGTTGTTAAAAGCGCATGCGCCATACTTTCAAGGAGCATAAAAGACAGATTGTCATATGAACTAACTTTTAATGAATACAAACGTGTTATTAAATCTACAGACTCTGATTCCAAGTACAGCATTTTCGACAATCTCGTTAGAGTTTGACATTGTTACAACCCTAACTTAGCAAGGCTGATTGAGCAACAATATCAGCAAAATTAGCAATATATTACGAAAGAGTGATTCATCATACTAAATATCCTAAAAGCAGGGCAGACGCTATATGGAACTTTAGTTTTAGTGCCACAGCAAGATCCCTAAAGGTATTTTATTGCTGTGTGAAGATGAAGAACCATTCAAAAGACAAAGTGAAAAATTTATTAATCCTAAAATAACGAAAGTACAATGTTTCAATTGAGGGTAGTCCTAACCAAGTCTACGGTAGTGGGCTTAAACCTTATCATCATTTTTGATGAAATAAGAAAATTTGTTTGGAGGTGGGAGGTCTAGAAGTCCAACAGTAGACCTTGTGTCTAAAGATCTACACCTTCACAGTGTTAGACTTGATAATATTTAACAAACGAAATACGGTTTTATGGATTGACCTAAGGTCAACAGAGGATAATCAGTTGCATGGGAGTGGGAGAACAGTTAAAGACGTAATAAAAATTCAATTGATAAAGAAAAAGAGAGTGATAAACCACTTAATGTACATTTGTTTTTAATATATGATGCCAGCTGAATATTCAAGATAACAGATTAAAAATATCCAATACTAAATTATTTTTATTTTTAAAAAGCATGTCTGTTCAGGTTTATCCAAAATCCCAAAGAAGAGATAGTAGGCAACTCTGACATAAAAACTTTCAGATTAACCAACATTACACAATGCAAACCCAACTAGAGCAGGACCTTTCAAAATACAGCAAAAAACCCAACGAAGGTATTCTGCTGTCTTTAATGCTGTTACATATGTTAATACTGGGGATCGATCACTAGTGCTCTATCAGCAGGAACAAGTTAGGTCTCTTAGCAAAAGGCGTAAAGGGGCACCGCAGCTTTACTCTAGGGGTTTGTCTTTTAACTCTTGGCCTGTGTTCATGCTGTAAGTGCTGTCACAAAAAAATAAAAGCTAAACTCCAAAAGCACACAGCTATGGTTCAACAATAACAGCTAAACTTAGTTCCTTCAACTGATAATTGAAAAAGCACTAGTTGACTTCAAAAAATCCGGATGAAGAATTTAGTCCCCCTACACGATTTTTTAGGACTACAAAAACAAAAGTTTGATCTTCAAAGAAAGGCAAGGGTAACTTTTTTTTCAAGAAAAACCGACCAGATAAAAAAAAGGAAAAGTTTAAAAAAAGTAAACGAGACATTAAACTCTGTTTCTAAACAGCTCACACTAACAACACCAAAGGGGCGTTTTAAACTTTAGTTTATGAGTCTAAGCACAAAAAACCTGATATTGATTAATTAATTTAAATAAATTTTTGAGTTAAAAAGAAGCTCAACATGGATAAGATATATGACAGCTCTTGGTTAGATGCAATGGAAGAGGAAGAGCGTTGTCCAAAAAACTTTAAATAGGTCGTTTTTGAAGTTATTGATCCAACAAACTACAGGCAAGCGTTGTACATGCTATTTCTCAAGTTCCAATAAACTAACAATAAACCCTCCAGTTAAAGTAAGGTTAGTTGTTTTAATCGACTTATAACAATAACAAAAAATCTAGAAGTTTTGGGCTCAACTAAACAGCAGACATTCTTTCTTATTTTAAGACTTAACACCCTTTTGGGGGATCAACTTTTTACACAGTTTAATGAAACCTCTGAACACAAAATGAGAGGCTCTGGTTGGTCAAGGGTGAAAACCTAGACATCAATTAAGAAGCTAAAAAAGGCCAATTGTAGGGAAGTCTTAATTCCACTGCTCCAACATTAGTTCAAAGAGAGCAGTTTTGAACATTAAAAAACAGACGAAAAGTTTTATTGGGGCGTTCTTGCTAGGCTTCACACGTTCTAAAAAAAGCAGGAGAGTATTAACTATCAACCTGGGGCAATGATCTTTAAAATTTGAGGGCTCACCTTTCCTATGGGTGTAGACAAAAAATTTATCATTTTTTAAAACAAAAAACCACCCAAAAACGTTAAAATCTACAAATGGCTGAAGAAACCAAACCTTTTGCCAATTAGAGATCAAAAAACAGTCCCAAAAATAGGC
>JAMYXO010001075.1:0-33662 GCA_033310375.1 Conus canariensis
TTTTTTTTAAAATTTTTTGGGGGGGGTTTTTTTTTTTTTTAAATTTTTTTTTTTTTTTAAAAATTTTAAAAATTTTTTTTTTTGGTTTTTTTGGGGGGAATTTTGGTTTTTTAAAAAAACCCCAAAACCCCTTTTTTTAAAAAAAAAAAATTTAAAAAAAATTTTAAAAGGGAGGTTTTTTTTAAAAAATTTTTTTAAAACCCCAAAAAGGGGAAAAAAAAAAAAATTTTTTTAAACTTAAAAAAAAAAAAAAAAAAAACCCAAAACCAAATAAAATTTTTTTTTTCCAAAAAAAATTCCCAAATTTAAAAAAAAAACCAAAAAAAACCCCCCAAAAAAAACCCCCTTTTTTAAAAAAAAAATTTTTAAAATTTTAAAAAAAAAATTAAAAATTAAAAAAAAAAAAAAAAAAAAAAAAACCTTTCAAAAAAATTTTTAAAATTTAAAACCCCAAAAAAAAAAAAAAAAAAAAAAAAGGGGGGGAAAAAAAAAAAAATTCCCCAAAAAAAAAACCTTTTCCCTTTTTTTTGGGCCCCTTTTTTAAAAAACCCCCAAAAAAAAAAAATTTTTAAAAAAAAATTTTTTTTTTTTTTTTTTTTAAAAGGGGGTTTTTTGGGGGGGGGAAAAAGGGCCCTTTAAAAGGGGAAAAAAAATTTTGGTTTTTTTTTTTTTTTTTGGGGGGCCCCGGGGGGGGGGTTTTTTGGGGTTTTTTTGGGGGGGGTGGTTTGGGGGTTTTTGGGGGTTTTTTTTTTTAAAAATTAAAATTTTTTTTTTAAAAAAAAAAAAAAAAAAGTTTTTTTGGGGAATTTTAAATTTTAAACCCTTTTCCCCCAAAAACCCCCCCTTGGCCCTTTGGGGGGGGGGGAAAAAAAAAACCCCCCCCCCAAAAATTTTTTTTAAAAAAAACCCCCCCAATTTTTTTCCCCCCTTAAACCCCAAAAAAAGGGGGGAAAAAAAAATTTTTGGGAAAAAGGTTTCCCTTTTTTTAAAGGGGGGGGGGTTGGGGGAAACCCCCCCCCCCCCCCCCCTTTTTTAAAAAAAAAAAAACTTTAAAATTTTTTGGAAAAAAGGGGGAAAAATTTTTTGGGAAAAAAAAAAAAAGGGGGAAAAAAAAAAAATCCTTTTTGGGGGGGTTTTAAAAAAAGGAAACCCCCCAAAAAAAAAATTTCCCCCCCCAAAAAAAGGGCCCCTTTTTTGGGGGGAAAAAATTTTTTTAAAAAAAATTTAATTTTTTTCCCCCCTTTTTTTTAAAGGGGGCCTTTGGGGGAAAAAAATTTCCTGGCCCCTTTGGAAGCAAAAAAATTTAAAAAAAAAAAAAGGGTTTTTTTTTTTTTTTTAAAAAAAAAAAAAAAAGGGGAAAAAATTAATTTTTTTTTTTTAAAAAAAGGGGTTAAAGGGAATTAAAAATTTTTTTAAAAATTTTTTAATTTTAAAAAAATTTTTAAAATTTTTTTTTAAAAAAAGTTTTTTCCCCCCATTTTGAAATTTTAAAAACCCCCCCCCCTTTTAAAAAAAAGGCCCCCGGGGAAAAAACCCCCCCCCCAAAAAAAAAAATTCTGTCATTTCAACCTTTTAAAAATTTTTTGGGGGGGGGCCCCCCTTTTTATTTTTTTTCCAAAAAAAAACCCCCCCCCCCCAAAAAAATTTTTTTTTTAAAAAAAACCCGGGTAAAAAACCCCCCCTTTTTTTTTTCCCCAAAAAAAAAATAGGGCCCCCCCTTTTTTTTTCCCAAAAACCCTTTTAAAAAGGGGCCCCCCCCCTTTTTTTTCCCTTTCCTTTCCCCTTTTGGAAAAAAAAAAAATTTTTTGGGGGGTTTTTTTTAAAAAGGGTTTTCCCCCCCCCCTTTTTTTTTTTTTTTTGGGAAAAAACCCCCTTTTTTTTTTTTAAAAAAATTTTTTAAAAAAAAATTTTTTTTTTTTAAAAAAAAAAAAAAAAAAGGGGGGGGGGGAAAAAATTTTCCCTTTCCCCCCCCCCCCAAAAAAAAAATTTTTTTTGGGGGGGGGTTTTTTTTTTTTAAAAATTTTTGGGAAATTTAAAAATTTTTTAAAAAAAAAATTTTTTAAAAAAAAGGGGAAAATTTTTTTTTTTGGGTTTTTAAAAAAAGCCCCAAAAAAATTTTTTAAAAATTTAAAAAAAAAAAAACCCCCTTTTTCACAAAGGTTTTTAAAAATTTCCCCCCCCCAAACCCCAAAAAGGGTTTTAAAAATTTTTTTTTAAAGAAGGGGGGGAAATTTTTTTTTTTTTTAAACCCCTTTTTTTTTTTTTTTTTTTTAAAAAAAAAATTTTTGGTTTTCCCTTTTTTTTTTTTTTTTTAAACCCAAAAATTTTTTTCCCCCAAAAAAAATTTTTTGGGGGTTTTTAAAAAAGGGGGGAAAAAAAACCCCTTTTAAAACCCAAAAAAAACCTTTTAAATTTTTTTTAAAAAGGGTTTTTCCTTTTTTTTAAAAAATTTTTTAAAAAAAAAATTTGGGAAAAAAAAAGTTAAAAAAATTTCCCCCCCAAAAAAAATTTTTTTTTCCATTTTTTTTTTTTTTAAAAAAAAAAAAAACCCCCCCAAAAAATTTTTTTTTAAAAATTTTTTAAAAATTTTTTTTTTAAAAAATTTTTTTAAAAAAAAAAAATTTTTTTAAAAAATTTTTTTAAAATTTTTTAAATTTTTTTTGGGGGGTTTAAAAAAATTTTTTTCCCCCCCCAAAAAAATTTTTTAAATTTTAAAAAAGGGGGGGGGGTTTTTGGAATTTTCCCCCCAAAAAATTTTTGGGGGGGGGTTTTTTTTTTTTTTTCCCCAAAAATTTGGGGGAACCTTTTTTTTTTAAAATTTTTTTTCCCCCAAAAAAATTTTTTTGGAAAAACCCCCCTTTTTTCCCCTTTTTTTAATTTAAACCCTTTTAATTTTCTTTTAAGCCCCCCAAAAATTTTTTTTTTTTTTTCCCTTTAATTTTTAAAATTTTTTTTTTTTTTTGGGAAAAAAAGGGGTTTTAAAAATTTTTTTTTTTTGGGGCTTTTCCCCTTTTTTTTTAAAAAAAATTTTTTTTTTTTTTTTTTTTAACCAAAAAATTTTTTTTTTTAAAAACCCTTTTTTTTTTTTTTTTTAAAAATTTTTATTAAATTTTTTAAAAATTTTTTTTTGGGGTTTTTTTTTTTTTTTTTAAAATTTTTTTTTTTTTTGGGGGGGGGTTTTTTTTTTTTTTTTAAAAAAACCCCCCCAAAAAAAATTTCCTTTTTTAAAAAAAAATTTTTTTTCTTTTTTAGGGGTTTTAAAAAAAGGTTTTTGGGGGGTTTTAAAATTTTTTGGGGGGTTTTTTTTTTTTTTTTTTTTAAAAAACCCTTTTTTTTTGTTTCCCCTTTTGGTTTTTCCTGGCCCCCCCCCGGTGGTTTTTTTGGGTTTTTTTTTTTAAAATTTTTTTTTTTTAATTTTGTTTTTTTAAATTTTAAAAAAAAAAAAAAAATTAAAAAATTAAACCAAAAAATTCCAAAAAATTTTTTTTTTTTTTTTTTTAAAAAAAATTTTTTTAAAAACCCCCTTTTTCCCCAAAAAAAATTTTTTTAAAAAACCCTTTTTTTTTTCCTTTGGGTTTTTTTTTTTTTAAAAATTTCCCCCCTTTTTTTTTTATACAAATTTTCTTTGGGGGGTTTTTTTTTTTTGGGTTTTTTTCCCAAATTTTTTTTTTTTAAAAAAAAATTTTTTTCCCAAAACCCCCAAAAAAAAATTTTTTTTTTAAAAAAATTTTTTTTTTTTTTTTTTAAAAAAATTTTTTTTTTAAAAAAAACCCAAAAACTAAAATTTTTTTTTTTTTTGGGGTTTGGGGGTTTTCCCCAAATTTTTTTTTTTTTTTTAAAAAAAACCCCTTTTTTAAAAAAATTTGGCCCCCAAAACGGAAAGGGAAAAAATTTTTTGTTTTGGTTTTCTTTTTTTAAAAAAAAAAAAAAATTTTTAATTTTTAAAAAAAAAAAAAAAAATTTTTTAAAAACCCCCGGTTTTTTCCCCCTTTTTCCCCCGGGGTTTTTTCCCTTTTGGGGGGGGAAAAAAAAAAGGGGGGAAAAAAAAAAAAAAAAAACCCCAAAAAAATTTTTTAAAAAAAAATTTTAAAAAAAAAAAGGGGAAAAAAGGGGGAAAAACCCCTTTTGGGAAAAAAAAAAAATTTCCCAAAAAAAGGGAATTTTTTTTTTAAAAAAAAAAAATTTTTTTAAAAAAAAAAAAGGGGAAATTTTTTATTTTTGGAAATTTTTTTTTTTTTGGGGGAAAATTTTTTTAAAAAATAAAATTTTTTTTCCCAAAAAAAAAAAAAAAAAAAAAAAAGGAACCCGGAAAAAAACCCCCCCGGGGGGGCCAAAAAAAATTTTAAAAAAAAACCCCCCCCAAAAAAAACCCCCCAAATTTAAAAAACCCAAAGAAAAAAAAGGAAAAAAAACCTTAAAAAAATTTAATTAAAATTAAAAAAAAAAATAATTTTAAAAAACCTTCCCCGAACCCCCGGGGGGTTTTTTGGTTTTAAAAAATTTAAAAAAAAGGGGAAAAACAAAACCCCAAAAATTCCCGGTTAAAAAAAAAAAAAAAAGGAAAATTTTTTAAAAAAAAATTTTGAATTTTTGGGGAAAAATTTTTTTGGGTTTTAAAAATTTTTTTAAAAAAATTTTAAAAAATTTTTTAAAAAAAAATTTAAAAAAAAAAAAGGGGGGAAAAAAGGGTTTTTTAAAAAAAAAATTTTTTTTTGCAAAAAAAACGAAAAAAAAAAAAATAAATTTTTTGGGGAAAGGGGAAAAAAAATTTTTTTTTTTTTTAAAAAAATTTTTTTTAAAAAAAGGGGGGGGGAAGGGGGGCCCCTTAAAAACCAAAGGGAAAAAATTTTTTTTAAAAAAAATTTAAAAAAAACCCGGGGAAAATTTTAAAAATTTCCCAAAAAACCCCCCCCGGGGGGGTTTTTTAAAAAAAAACCCCCCAAAACCCCTTTTTTGGGTTTTTTTAAATTAAAAAGGGGGAAAAAAAAAAAATTTTTAAAAAGCCAAAAAAGGGTTTTTTTGGGTTAAAAAAAAAAATTTTTTTTTTTTTCCCCCCAAAAAAAATTTTTTTTTTTTAAAAAAAATTTTTTTTTTTAAAACAAAAAAAAAAATTAAAAAAAAAACCCAAAAAAAAGGAAAAAAATTTTTTTTGGGTTTTTTTTTTAAACTTTTAAAAAAAAAAAAAAAAAAAAACCCCCAAGGAAATTAAAAAAAAAAAATTTTTTTTAAAAAAATTTTTTTGGGGAAATTAAAAAAAGGGGTATTTTTGAAATTTGGGTTTCCCGGCAAAATTTTTTTTCCCCCCCCCCCTTTTTTTTTTGGGAAATTTTTTTTTCCCCCCAAAAAAAAAAAATTTTTAAAAAAGGGGGTTTTTTTAAAACTTTTGGGGAAAAAAAAAAAATATTTAAAAAACCAAATTTTTTCCCCCCAAAAAAATTTTTTTTTTGGGGAAAAAAAAAAGGGGAAAAAAGGAGGTTTTTTTAAAAATTTTCCCCTTTTTTTTTAAAAGGGTTTTTCCCTTTTTCCCTTTGGGGAAGGGTTAAGGGAAAAATTTGAAACCCCGGGTTTTTTTAAAAAAAATTTTTTTTTTTTTTTTAAAAAAAAAAAAAAAAAAATTAAAAAACTTTCCCTTTTTTAAAAAAAATTTTTTAAAAAAAAAAAAACCCTTTTTGGGTTTTTTTTGGGGGCCCTTTAAAAAAAAAACCCCCCGGGGGGGGAAAAAAATTTTTTAAAAAACCGGGTTTTTCCCCGAACCCTTTTTTTAAAAAAATAAAAAAATTTTTTGGGGGGGGGAAAAAAAAAAAAAAAAAATTTCCAATTTAAAAATTTTTTTTTTTTTTTTTTAAAATTAAACCTTTTTTTTAAAAGGGGGGGGGGTTTTAAAAAAAAAAATTTTAAAAAGGGGGGGGGGGTTTTTCAAAAAACCTTTTTAAAAAAGGGGGGGGTTTTTTTTCCCTTTTTTTTTCCAAAAATTTTTTTGGGGGGGGGGGAAAAATTTTTTAAAAAAGAAAAAAAAGGGGAATTTTTTTTAAAAAAAGGGAAAAAAAAAAAAAGGGGGGGGGTTTTTTTTTTAAAAAACCCTTTTTTTTTGGGGGGGGGGTTTTTTCCAAGGGAAAAAAAAAAAAAAAACCAAAACCCCTTTTTAAAAACCCCCTTTTAAAAGGAAAAATTTTTTGGGTTTTTAACCCCAAAATTTTTTTTAAAGGGGATTTCGAAAACCCTTTTAAAATTTTTTTTAAAACAAAAAAAACCCCCGGAAATTTTTAAAAATTTTTTTTTTAAAATTTTTCCCCCGGTTTTTTTCCCCCCTTTTTTTTTTCCCCTTTTTTTTTTAAATTGGGGCCCCCCCCCGCCCCCAAAAAAGGGAAAATTTTTTCCCCCCCCCCCCTTTAAAAAAACCCCAAAAAAAACCCCCCAAACCCTTTTTTTTGGGGCCCCCAAAAAAACCCCATTTTTTAAAAAAAAACCCCCCCCCTTTTCCGGGCCCCTTTTTTTCCCTTTTTTGGGCCCTTTTTTAAATTTCCCCCCCCTTTTGGGGGGCCCTTTTAAAAAATTTTTTTTTTTTTTAAAAAGGGAAACCCCCCCCAAAAGGGGTTTTTTTCCCCCGGGGGGGGGGGGGAATTCGGACCCCCCCCCCCAAAAAAGGGGGGGGAAAACCCAAAAAAAAAAATTTTTTTTCCCAAAAGGCCCAATTAAACCCCGGGGGGGGGCCGGGTTTGGGGGGGGGGTTGGGGGCCCGGTTTTTTGGGGTTTTTTTTCCCCCCCCCCCCTTTTTTTGGGGGGGGGGCCCCCCCCCCCCGGGTTTTTCCCCTTTTAAAATTTTTAAAAAAACCCCTTTTTGGGGGGGTTTTTTTCCAATTTTTCCCAAAAAAATTTTAAAAAAAAAACCCAACCCCCCAAAAAAAACCCCCTGGGAAAAAGGGCAAACCCCCCCAAAAATTTTTTTTCCCCCCCCCCCCCAAAAAAAAAAACCCCAAAAAAAACCCTTTTTTTTTTTGTTTTTTAAAAACCCCCAAAAAAAAAAACCCCCCCCTTTTGGGAAAAAAAAAAAAATTTTTTTAAAATTTTTTAAAAAAAGGGGCCCCCTTTTTTTTTTTTTTCCCGGGGAAAAAATTTTTTTTTACCCTTTCCCAAAAAGGTTTTAAAAAATTTTTAAAAATTTTTTTTTATTTTTTTTGAATAAAAATTTTTATTTTTTAAAGGGAGGAAACCCCTTTGTTTTTTAAAATTTCCCCTTTTTTTTTTTTGTTGGGTTTTTTTTTTAAAAAAAATTTTTTTTTTTTTTGGGGGGAAAAAAATTTTTGGTTTTTTTTCGGGGTTTTTTTTTGGGTTTTTGGGATAAATTTTAAAAATTTTTTTTTTTTAAAAATTTTTGGTTTTTGGGGTTTAATTTTTTTGGAAGGGAAAAAAAATTTTTTTAAAATTTTTTTTAAAAAAAAAAAAGGGGAAAAAATTCCCCGTATTTTTCCCGTTTTTTTTTTTTTATTTTGGAAAAACCCCCTTTTTTTTTTTTTTTTTTTTAAATTTAAATTTTTTTGGGCCCCCCTTTAAAAAAATTTTTTTTTTTTTTTATTTTTTTTTTCCCCCCTTTTTTTTTTTTGGTTTTTTAAAAAAAAACTTAAAGGGGGGGAAAAAAATTTGGCCCGGAAAAATTTTTGAGGGGCCCCCCTTTTTTTTTTAAAAAAAAAAAAGGGGGGGGGGTTTAAAACCCCCCCAAAATTTTTTAAAATTTTGGGGGCCCCCCCCCCGGGGGCCCCCCTTTTTTTTAAAAAAAAAATTTTAAAACTTTCCGGTTTTTTTTTAAAAATTTTAAAAAAGAAAAGGGTTTTTTTTTTTTTTGGGGGTTTTTTTTTTTTTTTTTTTCTTGGCCGGGGGGTTTAAAAAATTTCCCTTTTTTTTTAAATAAAATTTTTTTGGGGGGAAAAACCCCCGGGTTTTTTTTTGGGGGGTTTAACCCTTTTTTTTTTTGAAAATTAAAAGGGGGAAAAAAGGGTTTTTTTTTTTTTTTTTTTGGGGGGGAAAAAAAAAAAAAAAAAAGGGGGGAAAAAACCCCCAAAAAGGGGTTTTTGGGGGGGTTTTTTTGGGGAAAAAGGCCCCCCGGGGGAAAAATTTTTTTTTTTAAAATTTTTTAAAAAAATTTTTTTTTTTGTTTTTAAAAAAACCGGGTTTTTTGGGGTTTTTTTTTAAATTTTTAAAAAATTTTTTTTTTATTTGGGAAAAGGGCTATTTTTTTTACCCAAAAAAAAAAAATTTTTTTAAAAAAAAATTTTTTAAAACTTTTTTTTTTTTTAAAATTTTTTTAAAAAAAAAAATTTTTTATTTTTTTTTTTTTTTTTATTCCAAAAATTTTTTTTTCCCCCCCCCTTTCAAATTTTTTAGGAAAAAAAAAAAGTTTTTGGGGTTTTTTTTAAAATTTTTTTTGGGGGGGGGTTTTTTTTTTTTCACCTTTTTTCAAAAATTTTTCCCCCTTTTTTTTTAAAAAATTTTTTTTTTTTAAAAACCCCTTTTTTCCCCAAAGGGTTGGGTTTTTTTTTTTAAAAAAAAACCTTTTTTTAAATTTTTTTTTCCCCCCTTTTTTTTTAAAAAAAAAACAAAAAAAATTTTTTTTTGGAAAAATTTTTTTTGGGGGTTTTTTTTTTGGAAAAAAATATTTTTAACCCCCTTTAAAATTTAAAAAACCCCCCAAAAAAAAATTTTTTTTTTTTAAAAAAGAAAAAAAAGGGGGGGGGGGGGGCCCGGGGGCCCCCCCTTTTTAAAAAAAATTTTTCCCCCCAAAAAGGGGAAAATTTTTTTTTTCCCCCCAAAACCCCCAAAAAATTTTTTTGAAAAAAAATTTTTTTTTAAAAAGGAAAGGGGGGTTTTTTTTTTTCCAAAAGGGGAAAAAAAATTTTTTTTTTTTAAAAAAACCAAAAAACCCCAAAAATTTAAAAAAAAAAAAATTTTTTGTTTAAAAAAAAAAAGGGGCCCCCAAAAAAAAAAAGGGGTTTAAATTTTTTGCCCAAAACAAAACCAAAAAAATTTTTTTTTAAAAAAAAAAAATTAATAAAATTTTGGGGGAAAAAAAAGGGGTTTTTTGGGGGGAAATTTAAAAAAAAATTTTTTTTTTTTTTGGGGGGAAAAAAAAAAAAGAGGAAAAAAAAAAGGCAAAAACCTTTTTTTTGGGGGGGAAAAAGGTAAACCCAAAAAAAATTTTTTTGGGGGGAAAAAAGACAAAAGGTTTTTTAAGGGGAAAAAAAGCCCAAAAAAAAAAAAGGTTTTAAAAAAAAAAAGGGGAAAATTTTGGGGGGGAAAAAAAAAGGGGGGAAGGGGGGGTTTTTTGGTTTTTAAAAAAAATTTTTGGGTTTTTTTGGGAAAAAGGGGTGGGGTTGGGGGGGGGCCCACCGGGGTTTTTTGGGGGAAAAAACCTTTCCCCAAAAAATTTTTTTTTAAAAAAAAAAAAAAACCCCCAATTTAAAAAGGGTTGGGATTTGGGGGGGGGCCCCCCCCCAAAAAGTTCCTTTTGGGGCCCCCCTTTTTGGGGTTTTAAAAAAAAACCCCCCTTTTTGGTAAACCCCCCAAAAAGGGTTTTTTTTCCGGGCCCCAAAAAAAAAAAGGAAAATTTTTTTTTTTTGGGGGGGGTTTTTTTTTAAAAAAAAACCCCCCCCCCCAAAAAAAAAAGGTTTAAAAATTTTTTTTTTTTTTTTTTTTTTAATTTTTTAAAAATTTTGGGGGGTTTTTTTTTTTTTTTCCGGCCGACAAAACCCCTTTAAAAAAATTCCCGGGGAAAACATAATTTTAAAAAAAAAATTTTGGAATTTTTTTTTTTTCCCCCCAAAAAAAAAATTTCCCCCCAAAAACCAAAAAAAATTTTTTTCCCAAAAAATTTAAAAAAAATTTTCCTTTTGGGGCCCCCAAAAAAAAAAAAAAGGGGGTTTTTTTTTTAAAAAACCCGGGGTAAAAATTTGGGGGAAACCCTTTTTCCCCCCCCAATTTTTCCCTTTCCAAAAATTTTTTTTTTAAAAAATTTTTTTTGGGGCCCCCCCTTTTAAAGGGGGGAAAAAAAATTTTTTTTTTTTTTTCCGGGTTTTTTTAAAAAGGTTTAAAATCCTTTAAAAAATTTTTTTTTTTTCAAAAATTTTTTTAAAAAAAAGGGGGCCCCTTAAAAAAACCGGGGGGGGGAAAAAAAAAAAATTTTTTTTTAAACCCCCCAAAATTTTGGGAAAAAAAACCCCTTTTTTTTTTAAAAGAAATTTTTTTTTAAAAAAAAATTTTTTTTCCCCGGGTTTTTTTTAAAAAATTTTTAAAAAAAAAAGGGGTTTTTTTTTTGAAAACCCTTTTGGGAAAAAAAAGGGGTTTTTTTTTATTTTTAATTTTTCCCCAAAAAATTTTTTAAAAAATTTTTTTTGGAAAAAAAATTTTTTAAAAAAAAATTTAAAAAAAAAACATTTGTTTTTTTAAAATTAAAAAAGCGAAAAGGGGAAATTTTTTTTTTTGTTTTTTTTAAAAAAACCCCCCCCTTTTTCCCCCCCCCCCCCCCCCCCCCCCCCCCCCCCCCCCCCTTTTTTTTTTAATTTTTTTTTTAAAAAAAAAATTTTTTAAAATTTCAAAGGGCCCCCCTTTTTTTTTTTTTTAAAAAAAAACCCCCCCTTTTTTTTTTTTTTAAAATTTTTTTTAAATTTTGAATTTTAAAGGTTTTTAAAAAAAATTTTTTTTAAGAAAATTTGGGTTTTCCTTTGGTTTTTAATTTCTTTTTAAAAAAAAATTTTTTTTTTTTTTAAAAAATTTTTTTTTTTTTGTTTTAAAAAATTTTTTTAAAAAAATTTTTTTTTTTTTTTTCCCAAATTTTTTTAAAAAAAATTTTTTTTTTTTTCCCCCCAAAAAAAAAAAACCCCCCCCGGGGTTTTTTTTTTTTTTTTTTTGGGGGGTTTTTAAAAAATTTTCCCCCCCCGGGGGGGGGGAAAAAAAACCTTTTTGGGGGATTTTTTAAAAATTTTTTTAAAAAATTTTGGGTTTTTGGGGGGCCCCCCAAAATTTTTTTTGGGGGGGGGCCCTTTTTTTTTAAAAAGAAAAAAAAAATTTTTTTATTTCCCCAAAACCCGGGGGGTTTTTGGGTTTTAAGGGGGAATTTTAAATTTTAAAAAGGGGGGTTTAAAAAACCCCGGGGGGGGGGTTTTTTTTTTTTTTAAAAATGGGGAAATTTTAAACCGGGGGTTTTTTAAAAAAATTTTTTTTTTCCGGGGTTTTTTTTTTTTTAAACCTTTTTTTTTTAAGGGTTTTTTAAAAAAAATTTTTTTTCCCCTTTTGGGGTTGGGAAAAAAAAAAACCCCCCTTTTTTTCATTTTTTAAAAATTTTTTAAAAAGGGGGTTTTTTTTTTTTGGGGGAAAAAAAACCCTTTTTTTTAAAAAGGGGGGGGTTTTTTAAAAAAACCCCCCGGGGGTTTTTTAAAAAGGTTTTAAAAAAAAAAAATTTTTTTAAAAAATTTTAATTTTTTTTTTTTGTTTTCCCAAAAAATTGGGGGTTTTTACCAAAAAAATTTTTTTTTAACCCAAATTTTTAAAATTGGGGGGTTTTTTTTTTTTTAAAAAAAAGTTTAAAAACCCCCCTTTTTTTTTTCTTAAAAAAAGGGGGGGGAAAAAATTTTTTTTTTTTTTTGGCCTTTTTTGGGGGTTTTTAAAACTTTTTCGGGGGAAAAAAAAAAAAAAAATTTTTTTTTTTTTTCCCGGGGGTTTTTTTTAAAAAAATTTAAATTTTTTTTTTGGGGGGGGGGGGGGGGGGGACCCGTTTTGGTTTTTTTTTTTTTTTTTTTTTTTTTTTTAAAAATTTTTTTTTTTAAAAAAAAAAAATTTTTTTTTTTTTTAAAAATTTTTTTTTTTTTTTCCCCCGGGGGGGGGGGGAAATTTTTTTTTTTGGGGGGTTTTTTTTTTTTTCCCCCCAAAAAAATTTTTTTAAAAAAAAAAATTTTTTTTGGGGGCCTTTTTTTTGTTGGTTTTTTTAAAAAAAAAAATTTTTTTTTTTTTTTTTTAAAAAGGGGTTTTTTTTTTTGAAAGAAGGGTTTTTTTTTTTTTTGGGGGAAAAAGGGGGGGGAAAAAAATTTAAAAAAAATTTTTTTTTTTTTCTTAAAAAATTTTTAAAAAGGGAAAAACCCCCTTTTTTTTTTGGGGGGTTTTAAAAAAAAAATTTTTTTTTTTTGGTTAAAAAAAGGGGGGGGGTTTTTTTTTGGGGGTTTTGGGGGGGTGGTTTTTTTTTTTAAATTTTTTAAATTTTTTTTTTCTTTTTTCCCTTTTTTTTAAAAAAATTTTTTTTTGGGGTTTTTTTTTTCCCTTTAAAATTTTTAAATTTGGTTTTTTTTTTTCCCTTTTGGGGCCCTTTTTTTTTTTCATTTTAAAACCCCCCTTTTTTTTTTTGGGGTTTTGAACCAAATTTTTTTTAAAAAAAAACCCCCCCCCCCAAAAACCCCCCCCTTTTTTTCAATTTTGGGGTTTTTTTCCCCTTTTTTAAATTTGGTTTTTTTTTTTTTTTTTCCCTTTTTTTTCCCCAATTTTTTTTAAAAAAAATTTTTTTTTTTAAAAAAATTTTTTTTTTTTTGGGTTTTTTGTTTTTTTCAATTTTCCCCCGGGGGGTTTTTTTTCTTTCCCCAAAAAAATTTTTTTTTTTTTTTTTTTTCCCCCGTTTTGGGGGTTTTTTTTTTTTCCCCCTTTTTTTTTTAAAGGTTTTTCCCTTTTTTTTTTTTTTTTCCCCTTTTTTTTTTTTTTAAAAAAATTTTTTTTCCCCTTTTTTTTTGGGGGGTCCTTTTTTTTTTGGGGGGGTTTCCCCTCCCCCCCTTCGGGGGTTTTTTAATTTTTTTCCCCCTTTTTTTTTCAGGGGGTTTTTTTCCCCCCCAAAAATTTTTTAAAAAAAATAAAAAAAATTTTCAAAAGGGGGGAAAAAATTTTTTTAAAAAAAAAAAATTCCCCAAAAACCCTCCGTAACTTTCCCCTTCTTTTCCCCCCCAAAAATTTTCCCCCGGGGGAAAAAATTTTAAATTTTTTAATTAAATTCCCCGGGGCCCCATTTCCCCTTTTTTTGTTAAAATTTACCCCCCCGGGGCCCTTGGTTTTTTCCCCCAAAAAAATTTTCCCCCCCCCTTTTTTAAAAAAATTTTGGGGGAAACCCCAAAACCCCCCCGTGCCTTTTGGGGTTTTTTTTAAAAAAAACAAGGGGAAAAAAAAAAAAAAACCCCCCCCAAAAAAAAAAAACCCCCCCCCCCCCTTTTAAAAACTTTTCCCCAAAAAAAATTTCCGGCCCGGCCCTGAATTTAAACAAAAAAAATAAAAAAATTCAAAAAATTTAAAAATTTTTTCTTAAAAAAAAAAAAAACCCCCTTTTTTAAAATTACCAAAAAAAAAAAAAAGTTTAAAAAAAAAATTTTAAACCCCCCCAAAATTTAAAATTAAAAAAACCCAAAACCCCCCCCAAAAATTTTTTTGGGGGGGGGAAAATTTGGGGAAAAAAAATTTGGAAAAATTTTTTTTGGGGGAAAAACCCCCCCCTTTTTAAAAAAAAAAAGGGGTTTTTGGGGAAAAAAAACAAAAAATTTTTTTTTAAAAAAAAAAGGGAAAAATTCCAAGGCCCAATTAAAAAAATTTTTAAAAAAACCCCAAAAAAAAAAAAATTTTTAAAATTTTTAAAAATTTTTCCCCCTTTTAAAAAAAAAAATTTTTTTTTTTAAAAAAAAAAAAAGGTTTTTTAAAAAAAAAAGGGGGGGGGGTTTTTTTTTTTCCCCCCAAAATTTGGGGGTTTTTTTTTTTTTAAAAAAAAAAAGGGGAAAATTTTAAAACCCCCCAACCAAAAAATTTTTAATTTAAAATAAAAAACCCCCCCCAAAAATGGGAAAAAAAAAAAAAAACCCCAAAAAAAAAAAAATTTTTTTCCCAAAAAAAAACCCCCAAAAATTCCCAAAACCCCCAAAAGGGGAAATTTTTAAAAAACCCAAAAAAATTTTTTTCCCTAAGGGAAAAAGGCCAATTTTTCCCCAAAAAAACCCCAGGTTCCCCCTTAAAAAAAAAAAACCCCCAAAAAACCCCCCCTTTTTTTTCCCCTTTTTTTTCCCCAAACCCCCCCCCCTTTTTTTTAAAAAAAAAATTTTTTTTAATGTAAAAAAAGGGAAAACCCGGGTTTTAATTTTCCCCCAAAAAAAAAAACCCTTTTTTCCCCCCCCGGGGAAAAAAGGGAAAAAAAAAAAAAAAACCCCGGGCCCCCCTTTTTTTTTTTAAAACCCCGGGGGAAAAAAAAAAAAAAAAAAATTTTTTTTTTAAAAAATTTTAAAAATTTTAAAAAAGGGGTTTTTTTTCCCCCCTTTTTTTTCCCCCTTTTTTTTTTTTCCCCCCCCAAAAAAAAAAAAAGGGGGGGGCCTTTTTTGGCCCCTAAAACCCCCCCCCTTTTTTTTCCCCGCCTTTTAAAAAAAAAAATTTTGGGTTTTTTTTCCCCCGGGGTTTTTTATTTCCCCCCAAAATTTTTCCCCCCAAATTTTTTCCCTGGAAAAAGTTTTTTTAAAAAACCCCTTTAAAATTAGGGAAAAAAAAAGGGTTTTCCCAAAAAACCCCCAAAAAAAATTTTTTTTCCTTTAAAAAAACCCCAAAATTTCCCTTTTTTAAACCCCCCCAAAAAAAAAAAAAAAATTCTTCCCCGGGGGGGTTTAAAAACCCCCCCCCCCCCCCCGGAAAATTTTTTTTAAAAAACCCCAAAAAACCCCCCCCTTTTAAAAACCAAAAAAAAAACCCCCGGGGGGAAAAAAAAAAAAATTTTAAAAAAAAAAAAAAAAAAAAAAAATTTTTTTTGGGGAAAAAAAATTTTTTTTTCCCGGGGAAAAAAAAAATTTTAAAAAAAAAACCCCCTTTTTTCCAAAAAAAAGGGGAAAAAAAACCCCAAAAAAAAAAAAAAAAAAAAAAAAAATTTTTTTTTAAAAAATTTTTTTTTGGGAAAAAAAAAGAAACCAAAAAACCCAATTAAAAAAAAGGGGGCCCCCCAATTTTTTGGGGGGGAAAAAAAAAAAAAAAACAGGGAAATTTAAAAAATGGGAAAATTTTAAAAAAAGGGGGAAAAATTAAAAAAAAAAAAAATTTTCAAAAAGGGAAAATTTAAAAACCCCCCCCCTTTTTAAAAATGGGAAAAAAACCCCCAAAAAACCCCCCCAAAAAAAACCCCCAAAAAACCAAATGGAAAAAAAGGTTAAAAAAAATTAAAAAGGGGAAAAAAAGGGGGAAAAAATTTAAAAAGGAAAAAAAATTAAACCCCAAAAAAACCCCCTTTTTTTAAAAATAAAAAACCCCTTTCCCCCAAAAGGAAAAAATTAAAAAAAAAAGGAAAAAAAGGGAAAAAAAAACCCGGGGAAAAAAAAAAAAAACCCAAAAAAAAAAAAAAAAAAAAAATTTCAAAACCCCCAAAAAGGGGGGAAAAAAAAAAACCCCAAAAAACCCCAAAAAAAAAGGGAAAAAAAAAAACCCAAAAGGGGGAAAAAAAAAAAAAAAAACAAAATTTTAAAAAAAAAAGGGAAAAAAAAAAAAAAAAAAATTTAAATTAAAAAAAAAAAAAACAACAAAAAAAAAAATTAAGGGAATTTAAAAAAAAAAGGGGGAAAAAAGGTTTTTTAAAAAAAAAAAAAAGGGGGGGTTTTAAAAAAAACCTTTTCCCCCAAAAAAAAAAACAAGGGGGGGAAAAAAAAAAAAAGGGGGGGGGGGGGGAAAAAAAAATTTTTTCCCCCCCCCCGGGGTTTTTTTTTCCCCCAAAAAAAAAAAAGGTTTTATTTTAAAAAAAAAAAAAATTTCAAGGGTTTTTTTGGGCCCCAAAAAAGGGGGGGGGGTCATTTTAAAAAAAAAATAGGGTTTTTTTCCCCGGGCCCCCAAAAAAGGGGGTTCAGGGTTTTCCCTTTTTAAAAAAAAACCCCCGGGGGGCCCAAAAAAAAAATTTTTTAAAAAAAACCCCCGGGGGGGGGGGTTTTTTTTTTTTAAAAAAAAAAAAAGGGGGGGGGTTAAAAAGGGATTAAAAAACCCCCCAAAAAAAAAAAAAAAACCCGGTTAATTTTTTTTGGGGGGAAAAAAAAAGGAGGGGGGCAAAATTTTTTTTTAAAAAAATTTTTTTCCCCCCAAAAAAAAACCCCCTTTTTAAAAAAAAGGAAAAGGGCCCCCCTTTTTTTTTAAAAAGGGTTAAAAAAAAACCCAAAAAAACCCTTCAAATTTTAAATTTTTAAAATTAAAAAAAAACCCAAAAAAATTTGGGGAAAAAAAAACCCCTTTTTTTTCCCCCTTTTTTTTGGTTTTTTAATTAAAAGGGGGTGTTTTGGGAAAAAAAGGGGAAAAAAAACCCCAAAAAACCCCCAAAAAAAACCCCTTTTTTTTTTTTGAAAAAAAATTTTTTTTTTTTGGGGAAAATTTTTTTTTTTTTTGGGGGGCCTTTTAAAAAAGGCCCCCCATTTTTTGGGGAAAAATTTAAAAAAAATTTTTTTTTTTGGGAAAAAATTGTTTTTGAAAAAAACCCCCGGGGGGGGTTTTTTTTTTTAAAGGTTTTTCCTTTTTTTTTTAAAAAAAAAATTTTTTTAATTTTTTAAACCCCACAAATTTTTTTTTTTAAAAAAAAAAAAATTTTTTTGTTTTTGGGAAAAAACCCCCAAAAGTTTTTAAAAAAACCCAAAAAATTTTTTTCCTTTAAAAAATTTTTTTTAAATTAAATTTTTTTCCCCCAAAAAATTTTTTTTTTTTTCCCCCAAAAAATTTTTTTTTCCCCCCCCCAAAAAACCAAATTTAAAAAACCGGGAAAAATTTTTTTAAAAAATTTTTAAAAAGGGGAATTTAAAGGGGGAAAAAAAAAAGGGGGGGGGGGGGGGAAGGGAAAAGGGGGGGGAAAACCCCCCCCAAAAAAAAAAAAAAGGGGGGCCCCTTATCACAAATTAAAAAAATTTTTTTTTTAAAAATGGGAAACTTTTAAAAAAAAAATTTTTTTCCCGGGGTTTTTGGGGAAAGGGGAAATTTTCCCCCCCAAAATTTTTAAAAAAAATTTTTGGGAAAAAAAATTTTTTTTGGGGTTATGCAAAATTTTAAATTTTTAAAAAATTTTTTAAAAGGGGGGGGGGGCTTAAGGGAAAAACCCCCAAAAAAACCCCCCGGGGGTTTTCCCCCCAAAAAGGAAAAAAATTTAAAAAAAAAAAAAAAATTTTTAAAAAACCCCCCCCCTTTTTTTTTTTTTGGGGGGGGTTTTTTTTTTTTGGGGGAAAAAAAAAAACCCCCTGGAAAAAAAAAAAAAAAAAATTTTAAAAAAAGGGGTTTTTTTTTTTTTTAAAAAAAGGGGAAAAAAAAGGGGGGAAAAAAAAAAATTTTGGGAAATTTTAAAAACCCCCCCCCGGGGGGGGAAAAACCCCCCCGGGGGGGGGGAAACCCCCAAAAAAAAGGGGAAAAAAAAAAAACCCCCCTTTTTAAAAAAAAATGGCCCCTTTTTTTGGGGGGGGGGGTTTTTTTAAAAAAAGGTTTAAAAAAAAATTTTAAAAAAAAAACCCCCGGTTTTTTCCCCGGGGGGGGGGGGGAAAAAATTTTTTTTTAAAAAAAAAAAATTTTTTAAAAAAAACTTTTTTTTTAAAAAAAAAAACCCCCAAAAAAAACCCCTTTTTTTCCCAAAAATTTAAAAAAATTTTTTTGGGGGCCCCAAAAAAAAAAAGGGTTTTTTCCCCCATTAAAAATTAAATAAAATTTTTTTTTTAAAAAAAAAAAAAGGTTTTTTTAAAACCCCCTTTAAAAAAAAAAATTTTTTTTTTTTCCTTTTTCCCAAAAGGCCCAAAAAAAACCCCCAAAAAAAAAAAAACCTTTAAAAAAAATTTTTTTTTTTAAACCAAAAAAAAATTTTTTTTAATTTTCTTTTTCCTTTTTTAAAAAAAAAAAAATTTTTAAAAAAAAAAACCCCCCCAAAATTTTTTAAAAAAAAAAAAACCCCCCTTTTTAAAAAATTTTTAAAAAATTTTTTTAATTTTTTTAAAAAAAAAAACCCAACCCCCTTCCCGGAAAAAAAAAAGGGGGGGGGGGCCCCCCCAAAAATTTTTTTAAAAAAACCCCCCAAAAAAAAATTTTTCTCCCCCCGGGGGGGGTTTTTTTTTTTGGGGGGGGGGGGGGGGTTTTTTGGGGGGGGGGGGGGGAAAAAAAAGGGGGGGGGGGGAAGGGGGGGAAAAAAGGCCCCCCTTTTAAAAAATTTTTTTTTAAAAACCCTTTTTTTTTTTTCCCCCCCAAAAAATTTTTTTTAAAAAAAACCCCAAAAAAAAAGGCCCAAAAATTTTTTTTTAAAATTTTTTAAAAAAAAATAAAAAACCCCCCCCCCAAAAAAAAAAAAAAACCCTTTTAAAAAAAAAAAAAAAAAAAAAAAAAACCCCAAAATTTTTTTTTTCCCCAAAAAATTTTGGAAAAAAAAAACCCGGTTTAAAAGGGTTTTTGGGGTTTTTAAAAAAATTTTTTAAAAAAATAAAATTTTTTTTTTTTATGCCCCCCCTTTAAAAAAAAAATTAAAAAAGTTTCCTTTTTTTTAAAATTTCCCAAAAATTTTTTTTAAAAAAATTTTTCCCCCCCCCCTTTTTTTCCCTTTTTAAAAAAAGGGGGAAAGGGTTTTTAAAAATTTTTGGGTTTTTTTAAAAAACCCTTTTTTGGGGAAAAGGGGGGTTTTTTTCCCCAAAGGTTTATTGGGGGGTTTTTTTTTAAAAAAAAACCCTTTTTTGGGGGCCCCCTTTTTTAAATTTTCCCCAAAAAAACTTAAAACCCCAAATTTTTTCCCCCCAAAAATTTTTTTGGGGGGGAAAAAAAAATTTTTTTTTAAAAAAAATTTTAAAAACCCCGGGTTTTTTTAAAAAGGGAAAAAAAGGGGGCCCCCCCTTTTAAAATTTTTTTTGGGAAAAAAAAAAAGGGGGCCCCCCTTTTTTAAACCCCCCCCAAAAAAAATTCAAAAAACCCCCCAAAAAAAAAAATTTTTTTTTCTCCCCCCAAAAAAAAAAACCTTTTAAAAATTTAAAAAAAAATTTTTTTTTAAAAATTTTTTTTTTGGGGTTTTTTTTAAAAAAAACCCCCCCCCCCTTTTAAAAAAAAAAATTTTAAATTTAAAAAAAACCCCTTTTTAAAAAAACCTTTAAAATTTTTCCCCCTTTTTTTTTTTTTTTTCCCCCCCGGGCAAAAAAAAAAAAAAAAATTTCCCCTTTAAAATTTTTTTTTTAAAAAAAAAAAGGGTTTTTTTTTTTTTCCCCCCAAAAATTTTTTTTTTAATTTTTTAAAAATTTTCCCCTTTTTTTTTTTCCCCAAAAAATTTTAAATTTTTTTTTAAAAAAAAGGGGGGGGAAAAAAATTTTTTTTAAAAAAAAAAAAAATTTTTTTTTAAAAAAAAATTTTTTTTTGGGGGGGAAATTTTTTTAAAGGGGGGGGAAAAAAAAAACAAAAAAAAATTTTTTGGAAAAAAAAATTTAAAAAAATAAAAAAAAATTAAAAAAAAAAAAAAAAAAAATTAAAAACCCCAAACCCGGGGGCCCCCTTTTTTTTTTTGGGGGAAAAAAAAAAGGGGGGGGGAAAAAAAATTTTGGTTTTTGGGGGGCCCCCCAAAAAAAAAATTTTTTTTTTTTTTTGCCTTTCTTTGGGGGTGCCCCTTTTTTTTTTTTGGGGGGGGCCCCCCTTTTTTTTTTTTTTTTTGGGGGGGTGAATTTTTTTTTAAAAAAAATTTTTTTCCAATTGGGGGCCCCCCGGCCCCCCCCCCTTTTTTTGGGGGGGGAAAAAAAAAAAACCCTTTTTTAAAAAACCCCCCCAAAAAAAAATTTTGGGAAAAATTTTTTAAAAAAATTCTTTAAAAAAAAGGGCCCCCCCCCCTAAAGGTTTTTGGGGGAAAAAACCCCCCCTTTTTTTTTCCCTTTTTAAAAAAAAGGGGGGGGTTTTTCCCCCCCGGGGGGGGGGCCCCGTTTTTTTTTTTTTTTTAAACCCCCCCCCCAAAATTTTTTTTTAAAAAAAAAATTTTTTTTGGGGGGGTTTTTTTTGGGGGGGGCCCCCCCAAAAAATTTTTTAAAAAAAGGTTTTTTTAAAAAAGGGGGGGAAAAATTTTTTTTTTTAAAAAAAAAATTTTTTTTTTCCTTTGGGGGGCCCTTTTTTTTCCCCCCTTAACCCCTTTTTTTTTTTTAAAAGGGGTTTTTTTTTTTTTTTTTTTTTTTAAAAAAATTGTTTTTTTTAAAAAACCCCCCCCAAAAAAAAAAAAAATTTTTTTTTTAAAGGGAAAAAAAAGGGGGGGGGAAAAAATTTCCCAAAATTTTTTTAAAAAAAAGGGGGGGGGGGGAAAGGGGGTTTTTTTTTTAAAAAAAATTTTATTCCTTTTTTTTTGTTTTTTAAAAAAAATTTTTTTTTTTTTTAAAAAAATTTTTTAAAAAAATTTTTTTTTTTAAAAAAAAAAAACCCCGGGGGGGAAAAAAAAAAATTTTTTTTTCCAAAAATTTACTTTATTTAAAAAAATTTTTTAAACCCCCCCCCCAAAAAAATTTTGGCCTTTTTTTTAAAAAAACCCCCCCCAAAAAATTTTTAAATTTTTTTCCCCTTTTTCTTTTAAAAGGGGAAAATTTAAAAAAAAAATTAAAAACCCCCCCCCCCCAAAATTTTTTAAAAAATTTTTTAGTGGAAAAAAACCCCCCCCCCCCCCCTTTTAAAAAAGGAAAAAAAAAAAAAGGAATTCCCCCCCCCTTAAAGGGGAAAACTTTTTTTAAAAAAAACCCCCCCCCTTTCCCCCTTTTTTTTTTTTAAAAAGGGGAAAAAAAAGGGTTTAAAAAATTTTTAAAAATTTTAAAATAAAAATTTTTAATTTCCCAAAAGATTGGGAAAAACCGGGGAAAAAAAAAGGCCCAAAAAACCCCCCCAAAAGGGGGGGGTTTGGTTTTTTTTCCCCCCCCAAAAAAATTTTAAAATTCTTAAAAAAAAAAAAAACTTTTTTTTTTGGGCCCCCCCTTTAAAAATTTTTTTTTAAAAATTTTGAATTTTTAAAAAAAAAAAATTTTTCCTAAAAACAAAAAAAATTTTTAAAAAATTTTCCCCGAAAAACCCAAAAAAAAAAAAAATTTTTTGGGGGGAAAAAAACCCAAAGGGGGTTTTTTTTAAAAAAAAAAATTTAAAATTTTTTTAAATTTTTTTTTTCCCCAATTTTTTTTTTTTCCCTTAAAAAAATTTTTTTTTTAAAAAAAATTTTTTTTTAAAAAAAAAAAACCCCAAAACAAATTTTTTTTAAAAACGGTTTTTTAAAAAAAAAAAAAAAAACAAAAAAAATTTTTTAAAAAAGGGGGCAAATTTTTTTTAAAAAAAAAAAAATTTTTTAAAAAAAAATTTTCCCCAAAAAAAAAAAATTTAAAAAATTTAAAAAACCTTTTTAAAAAAAAACCAAAAAAAGGGGGGGTTTTTTTTTCCTTTTTAAAAAATTTTTTGTTTTCCCCCCAAAAAAAATTTTTTACCCCTTTTTTTTTTTTTTAAAATTTTTTGGTTTTTTTTTTTTTTTTTCAATTTTTTTTTTAAAAAAAAAAAGTTAAATTTTGGGGGGGGGAAAAAAAAAAAAGGGCCCAATTTTTTTAAAAAAAATTTTGGGGGTTTCCCCCCAAAAAAAAAAGGGTTTTTTTTATTTAAAATAAAAAAAAAAAAAAAAAAAGGGAATTTTTCCCCAAAAAAAAAAAGGGGAAAAAAAGGGAAAAAAAAAAAGGGAAAAAAAATTTTTTTTTTCCCCAAAAAAAAAAAAAAAAAATTTTTTTTAAGGAAAAAATTTTTTTTATTAAGTTTTTTTTTAATTTTTAAAAAAAATTTTTTTTTTAAAAAAAACCCCCAAAAAAAAAGTTCAAAATTTTTTAAAAAACTTTAAAATTTTTAAAAAAATGGGTTTTTTTTTTTTTGAAAAAAAAAAGGGGTTTTTTTTTTTTTTTTTTTTTTAAACAAAATTAAAAAACCCCCCCTTTTTTTTTTTTAAAAAAATTTTTTTAAAAAAAAAAAAAAATTTTCCCAATTAAAAGAAAAAATTTTTTTTTTTTTCCCCCCGGGGGGTTTTTTTACCTTTTTTTTTTGGGGGGGGGTTTTTTTTTCCCGGGTTTTTTTAAATTTAAAAAATAAAAAAAAATTTAAAAAAAGGGCCTTTTTTTCCCTTTTTTTTTTAAAAAAAAAATTTTTAAAATTTAAAAAAAGGGCAAAAAAGGGGGGGGGGGGGTTTTCAAAGGAAAATTTGGGAAAAAAATTTTTTTTGGGGAAAAAATTTTTTTTTTTTGGGGGCCCCCCAAAGGGGAAAAAATTTTTTAAAAAAAATTTTCCCTTTTTTTTTCCCGGGTTTTTTTTAAAAAAAACCCCCTTTTTTAAAAAAAAAACCCAAAATTTTTTTTTAAAAAAAAAAAAATTTTAAAAAAAAAATTTTTTTTTAAAAATTTTGGAAAAAAATTTTTTAAAAAAAAAGGGGAAAAAAATTTTTTTAAAAAAAAACAAAACCCTTTTTTTCCCCCCCCTTTTTTTTCCCGTTCCCCAAATTTTTTTTTAAAAAAAAAAAGGGGGGTTTGTTTTTTTTTTCCAAAAAAAAATTTTTTTTTTTGTTTTTCCCCCCCCCCGTTTTTGTTTTTTTGGGGGGCCCCCTTTTTAAAAAAATTTTTTTAATTGGGTTTTTCCCGGGATTTTTTTAAGGAAAAAAATTTTTTAAAAAAACAAAAAAAAAAAACCTTTTTAAAAAAGGGGGGGGTTTAAAAAAAATTTTTTTTCCCCAAAAAAAAAAACCCCAAAAAAACCCCGGGGGTTTTTTTTTCTCCCCTTTTAAAAAAATTTTTTTAAAAAAAGGAAAAATTTAAAATTTAAAAAAAAAAAAAATTTAAAAAAACCCCAAAAAAATTTTTTGGGGGGTTTTTAAACCTTTCCCTTTTTTGGGAAAAATTCCCCTTTTTCCGGGGGGGGGAAAAAGGGGATAAAAAAAAACAATAAACCCCCCTTTTTTAAAAAAAATTTTTTTTTAAAAAAAGGGGGGGAAAAAAAAAGGGGGGGCCTTTAAATTTGGTTTAAAAAAAAAAAACCCAACTTTTTAAAAGGGGAAAAAAAAAAAATTTTGGGGGGGGTTTTTTTCCCCCCCCCAAAAACCCTTTTAAAAATTTTGGGGCCTTTTTTTTTTTTAATTTTGGGTTTAAAGGGAAAAAAAAAAAAAGGGGGGGGAAAAAAATTTTTTGGGGGAAAATTTTTTTTTAAAAAATTTAAAAAAAAAAAAAAATTTTAAAAAAAAAAAATTTTTAAAAAAGCCGGGCCCCTTTTTTTAAAAATTTTTTTTTTTTGGGCCCCCCTTTTTTAAAAAAAATTTTAAAAAAAAGGGTTTTTTACCCCAAAAAAAAAAAGGGGGGAAAAAGGGGGGAAAAAAAAATTTTTTTGTGGAAAAAAAAATTAAAAGGGCCCTTAAATTCCTTTAAAAAAAAAAGGGGGAAAAAAAAAAAAATTTAAAAAAAAATAGGAAATTTTCCTTAAAAAGGGGTTTTGGGGTTTTTAAAAATTTTTTTTTAAAAAATTAAAAAATTTTAAAAAAAAGGGGTGAAGAAACCCCCCCAAAAGGGGTTTTTTGGGAAAAAAAAATTTTTTGGGGAAAAAAATTTAAAAAAAATTTTTTTTTTAAAAAGGGAAAAAAAAAAAAAATTTTTTTTGGGAAAAACTTTTAAAAAAAAAAACCAAAAGGGAAAAAAACCCCCGGGGAAAAAAAAATTTTTTTTTGGGAAAAAAACCCCTTTTGGGGGAAAAAAAAAAAAAATTTAAAAAAAAAAAAAAAAAAAACCAAAACCAAACCCCCCCTTTTTTTGGGTTTTTGGAAAAAAAAAAAACCCCCCAAAAAATTTTTTTTTTTTTTTTTGGGGGGAAAAAAGGGGGGGAAAAAAAATTTTTAAAGGGGGGAAAAAAAATTTTTCCCCCCAAAAAAAAAAAAAATTTTTTTTTTTTAAAAAAAAAAATTTTTTTAAGGTTAAAAAACCCAAAAATTTTTTGGGGAAGGAAATTTTTAAAAAAAAAAATTCCCCCAAATTTTTTAAAAAAAAAATTTTAAAAAGGGGGAAATTTTTTTGGGGGAAAAGGGGTTTAATTTGGGAAAAAAAATTTTTTTTTAAAAAAAAAAAAAAAAAAAAAAGGGAAAAAAGTTTTTTTTTTTGGTTTAAAAAAATTTTGGGTTTTTGAAATTTTTTAAAAAAAAAAACCCCCCCCCCAAAAAAAAATTTTTAAAAAGGAAATTTAAAAAAAAAAAAAAATTTAAAACCCTTTTTAAAAAAAATTTTTTTGGGAAAAAAAAAATTTTTTTTTTTAATTAAAAAATTTTTTTTTTTTCCCCCAAAAAAAAATTTTTTTTCTTTTTTAAAAAATTTTTTTTTTAAAAGGGGCCTTTTAAAAAAAGGGGTTTTTTAAAATTTCCCCCAAAATTTTAAAAATTTTAAACCTTTTAAAAATTTTTTGTTTTTAAAAAATTTAAAAAAAAATTTTTTTTTTTTTTTTCCCTTTTTTTTTTAAAACCCAAAAAAAATTTTTTAAAAAAAAATTTTTAACCAACCCCCAAAACCCCCCCCCCTTTTTTTAAAAAAAAAAAAAAATTTTTTTAAAAACCCCCAAACCTTTTTTTTTTCCCAAAAAATTTTTTTTAAAAAAATTTAAAAAAAAATTTTAAAAAAATTTTTTTTTTCAAACCCCCCTTTCCCCGGGGGGTTTTTTTAAGGGTTTTTTTTTTTTTTAAAAAAAAAAAAAAAAAAAAACCCCAAAAACCGGGTTTTTTTTTTCTTTTTTTCCCCCCGGGGGGGCCTTTTTTTTTCCTTTTTTAAAAATTTTTGGGGCCTTTTTAAAATTTTTTTTTTTTAAAAAAAATTTTCCTTTTCCCTTTTTTAACCCTTTTTTCCCCCCCTTTTTTTAAATTAAAAAAAAAGGAAAGGGTTTTTTTTTTCCCTTTTTTTTTTTGGGTTTTTTTTTTTTTAACTTTTAAAAAAACCTTTTTCCCAAACTTAAAAATTTTTTCCCCCGTATTTCCAAAAATTTTTTTTTTTTAAAAGGGAAAAGGGTTTTAAAAATTTTTTTTTGGTTTTAAAAAAATTTTTGGGGGAAGGAAAATTTTTTTTTTTTTAAATTTTTTTAAATTTTTTGGGAAATTTTTTTAAATTTTTTTCCCTTTTTTAAAAAAAATTTTTTTTTTTAATTTTAAAGGGCCCCAAAAAGGGGGGGCCCCTTTTTTTTCCGTTTTTTTTAAAAAAAAGGAAAAATTTTTTTTTAAAGGGGTTTTTGGGTTTTTTTTAAATTTTCCCCCCCCCTTTTTTTTTGGGGGTTTTTTTTTTTCCCCCAAAAAAAATTTTTTAAAATTTTTAAAAACCCCTTTTCCCCCAAAAAAAGGGGGGGTTTTTTTTTTTTTTTTTCCAAAAATTTTTGGGGGGGGTTTTTTTTTAAAAAATTGGAAAAAAACCCCCCAACCAAAATTTCCCCCCTTTTTTTTTTTGGTTTTTTTTTTTTAAAAAAAAAAGGGGGCCTTTTTAAGGGGTTGGGTTTTCCAAAATTTTCCCTTTTTTTAAAAAAAATTTTCCCGGGGTTTTTTTTTTTTTAAAACCAAACTTTGGTTTTTTTTTTCAAAAAACCCCCCGGTTGGGTTTCCAAAAAATTTTTTTTTTTTTGGGGTTTTTTTTAAAAAACCAAAACCCCAAAAAAATTTTTTTCCCCCCCCCCCCCCTTTTTTTTGAAAATTTTTAAATTTTTTTTTGGGGAAAAAAAAAGGGGTTAAAAAACCCCCCCAAAAAAAAAAAGGAAACATTTTTTTTAAAAAAATTTTTTTGCTTTTTTTAAAATTTTAAAAAATTTTTTTTTAAAAAAAAAAAATTTTGGGGCCAATTTTAAAAAAAATTTTTTTTTTTTTAAAAAAATTTTTTGGGTTTTTTTAACCTTAAAACCCCAAAAATAAACCCAAAAAAAAAAAATTTTTTCCTTTTTGGGGGGTTTTAAAAAAACCCAAAAATTGGAAAATTTAAAAAACCAAAAAAAAAAAGGGGGGTTTTTTTTTTTTTTAAAAACCCGGGGGCCCGGGAAAAAAATTTTTAAACCCTTTTTTTTCAAAAATTGGGTTTTCCCCAAAATTTTTTAAAAATTTTTTAAAATTTTTTGGTTTTTTTAAAAAAAAGTTTTTTTTTTGGGGGGTTTTTTTTTTTTAAAAAAAATTTTTTAAAAATTTTTTTTCCCCAAAAAAGGGGGTTTTTTTTCAAAAAGGGAAAAAGGGGGGCCCCCAAAAAAAAATTTTTTTTTCCAAAAAAAAAAAAAAATTTTTTTGGAAAAAAAAAAAATTTTTAAAAAACCCAAAAAAATTTAAAAACCCATTCCCCCCCCCGGGGTTTAAAAAAACCACCCAAAAAAAAAATTTTTAAAAATTTTTTTAAAAAATTTTTTAAAAAATTTTTTTGGGGGGTTTTGGGGGGGAAAAAGGGTTTTTTTAAAAAAAAAAACCCCCAAAAAACCCGGAAAAAAAACCCCAAAAAAATTTTTAAAAAAAAAAAATTTTAAACCTTTTGGGGAAAAAAAAAAAAGGGTTTTTTTTTGGGGCTTTAAAAAATTTTTTTTTTTTTAAAAGCGGGAAAAAAAAAAAAAAAAAGGGTTTAAAAAAATTTAAAGGGAAATTAAAAAAAAACAAAAAGGGTTTTGGGGGAAAAAAATTCTTAAAAAAATTTTTTTTTTTTTGGAAAAATTTTTTTTTTAAAACTTAAAAAAATTTTTTTTAAAAAAAAAACCCTTTTGGTTTTTTTAAAAAAAAAAAAAAAAAATTTTTTTTCAAAAAGGGGGTTTTTTTTTAAAAAAAAACCCCTTTTGGGGGTTTAAAAAAAGGGGGGTTTTTTTTTTTTTTTTTCCTTTTTTGGGGTTTTTCCTTTTTTAAAAAAAATTTTTTTTTTGGGAAAAAATTTTTTTTTTCCCCCAAACCCCCCGGGGTTTTTTTTTTTTCCCAAAAAAAATTTTTTTGGGGAAAAAAAATTTTTCCCTTTTTATTTTAAAAAAATTTTTTTTTTTTAAAAAACTTTTTTTTTTTTTAAAAAAAAAATAAAAAAGGAAGAGGAAAAAAATTTTTTTTTTTTTTAAAAAAAATTTTTTTAAAAAAAAACCCCCAAAAGGGGGGAAAAAATTTTTCTTTTTTTTGGAAAAAAAAATTTTGGGTTTTTTTTTTTTGGGGTTAAAAGGGGGGTTTTTTAAATTTTTTTTTGGTTTTTTCAAGGAAAAACCCCCCCCTTTTTATTTTTGGGAAAAAAAACCCCCCCCCCCCAAAAAAAAAATTTTTTTTTTTGGTTTTTCCCAAAACCCAAACCCCCCGGGGGGTTTTAAAAAAAAGGGGGGGGTTTTTTAAAAAAAAAAACCTTTTTAAAAAATTTTAAAAACCCCGGGGGGGTTTTTTTAAAATTTTTTTTTGGATTTTTTTCCCCCCTTTTTTTTTTTTAAAGGGGATAAGGGCCAAAAATTAGATTTTAAAAAAAAAATTTTGGGGGTTTTCCCCAAAAAAAAATTTTTTTTTTTTTTAAAATTTTTGGTTTAAGGAAAAAAAAAAAAAAACCCCAAAATTTTAAAATTTTTTTTTTAAAAAAAAAAAAAATTTTAATTTTTTTTTTTTTAAAAAAAAAAAAAAATTTTTGGGGGGGGCAAAAAAACCCAAGGGTTTGGGCCCCGGGGGGGGAAAAAAAATTTTTTTTTTTTTTTTAAAATTTTTTTGGGGGGGTAAAATTTTTTTTTTAAACCAAAAATTTTTTTAAGGGGGGGTTTTTCCTTAAAAACCTTTTTTATTAAAAGGGGGGGTTTTTTTTTTTTTTTTTAAAAATTTTAAAAAGGGGGAAAAGGGGGAAAATTTTAAAGGGGGGGAAAAAAAAATTTAAAAAAAAAAAGGGGGTTTTTTTTTTTTGGGCCCAAAACCTTTTTAAAAGGGGGGTTTTTTTTTTTTAAAAAAAAAACCCCCCCCGGGGGGGGCCCCCTTTTTTTTTGGCCAAAAAAAAAAAAAACCCCCCTTTTTTAAAAAAAAATTTTTAAAAAAACCCCCCAAAAAGGGGGTTTTTTTTTTTTTTCCCCCTTTTTTTTTGGGGGGGGCCCCCCAATTCCCTTTTTCCCCTTTTAAAAAAAGGGGGGGTTTTTTTTAAAAAAAAAAGGGGAAAAAAAAAATTTTTAAAAAACCCCCGGGGGTTTTCCTTTTTTTAAAAAAAAAAAAAATTTAATTTTTTAAAAAAAAAAAAAAAAAAGGGGGAAAATTTTGTTTTTTTTTTTTTTTTCCCCCAAACCCCCCCCTTTTTTTGGGGGTTTTCCCCTTTTCCCAAAAAAAAATTTTTTTAAAACCCCAAAAAAAAAATTAAAAAAAAAACCCCTTTTTTTTTAAAAAGGGGAAAAACCCCCCAAAAAAAAAAAACCCCCAAATTTTAAAAAGGTTTTTAAAAAAAAAATTTTTTGGGGCCCCCCCTTTTTTTTTTTAAGGAAATTTTAATTGGGGTTTTAAAAAACCCCAAACCCCCCAAAATTTTTTTCCCCCAAAAAAAAAATTTTCCCAAAAAAAAATTTTTTTTTTAGGGATTGGGGGAAAAAAAACCCCCCCCCCCCCTTCCAAAAGGGGAAAACCCCCCTTTCCCGGGGGTTTTGGGGGTTCCCCCGGGGTAAAGGGAAACCCGGGGGGGGGAAAAAAAAAAAAAATTTTGGGGAAAAATTTTTTTTTTTTAAAAAAACCAAACAAAAAAAAAAAAAAGGTTGGGGGCCCGGGGGTTTTTGGGGGAAAAATTTTAATCCCCCCCCAAAAAAAAACCCTTTTTTGGGGTTTTTTTAAAAAAAAAAAATTTTTTTTTTTCCAAACCCCCAAAAAAACAACCCCCAAAAACCCCCAAAAAAACCCGGGGCCCCAAAACCCCCCCAACCCCAGGGCCCCCAAACCCCCCCCAAAAAAAAAACAAAAAAAAGGGTTTTTCCCCCCAAAAAAACCCCAAAAAAATTTTTGGTTTTAAAAATTTCCCCCTTTTTAAAAAAAAAAAAACCCCCCCCTTTTGGGAAACCCCAATTTTTTTTTTTAAAATTTTAAAAAAAAAATTTTTAAAAAAAATTTTTTTTTTTTTTTAAACCCCCCTTTTTTTTTAAAATTTTTTTTTTTTTAAAGGGGAAAATTTTTTTAAAAGGTTTTTTCCCCCCTTTTTTTTTTTAAAACCCCCCCAAAAGGGTTTTTTTTTTTTTTTTACCCGGAGGGGAAAAAAAAAATTTTAAAAAAAGGGGGAAAAAAAAGGGGTTTTCCTTTTTAAAAATTTTTAAATTTTTTTGGGGGAAAAAAATTTAAAAAAAATTTTTTTTAAAAACTTTTTTGGGATAAAAATTTAAAATTTTTTTGGTTTTTTTTTTAAAAAAAAAATAAAAAAGGGTTTTTTTTTATTTGGTTTTTTGGGGGTTTTTTTAAAAAAATTTTTTTTTTTATTTTTTTTTAAAAAAATTTTTTGGGAAAAAAAAGGGAAAAAATTTAAAACTTTTTTTTCTTTTTTTTTTGGGGAAACCAATTTTTAAAAAATTTTTTTTAAAAAAATTTTTTTAAAAAAATTTTTGGGCCTTTTTCCCTTTAACCCCTTTCCCCTTTTTTTAAAAATTTTCCCCCCGGGGGGGGGGGGGGCCCCCCCCCCAAAAAAAAAAAAAAAGAACCCCCCGGGGAAAAAAGGGGGTTTTTCCCCCAAAGGGGTTTTTAAAAAAAAAAAAAAAAAAAAAAATTTTTTTTGGGGTTTTAAAAAGGGGAAATTTTTTTTAAAAAATTTTTTTTTTGGGAAATTTTTAAAAAAGGGAAAAAAATTTTTAAAAAGGGGGGGGAAAAAAAAAATTTTTTTTTTTTAAAAAACCCCTTTTTTTTTGTTTTTAAAAAAAAAAATTTTTTTTTTTGTCCCCCTTTTTTTTAAAAAATTTTTTAAAAACTGGGAAAAAAGGGGGAAATTAAAATTTTTTGGGGGTTTTTTTTTAAAAAATTTTTTTTTAAAAAAAAAAAGGGGGGAAAAAAAACCCAAAAATTTTTTTGAAAAAAAAAAAGGGGGGGGGGGGAAAATTTCCCCTTTTCCCAAATTTTTTAAAAAAAAAAAATTAAAATTTTTTTTTGGGGGGGGGGAATTTTTTGGGGGGGTTTTTTTGGGGCCCCCAAAAAAGGGGGGAAATTTTTTCCCCAAAAAAAAAAAAAAATCCGGTTTTTTAAATTTTTTTTTTTTGGGAAAAATTTTTTAAAAAAGGGGGGGAAAATTTTTTTGGTTTTTCCTTTGGGAAAAAAATTTTTTTTTTTTTTTAAAAAATTTTTTTTTTTGGGGTTTTTTTGGGGGGGGCTTTTATTTGGGGGGGAAAAAAAAAATTTTTTTTAAAATTTTTTTAAAAAAAAAAAAATTTTTTTTTTTTCTTGGGCCAAAAAGGGTTTTTTAAAAAAAAAGGGGGGGGGAAAAATTTTTTTTTTTTGGGGTTAAGGCCCTTTAAAAAAAAATTCCCCCCAAAATTTTTAAAACCGGGGGAAAAAAAAAAAAAAAAAGGTTTTTTTAAAAAAAAAAATTTTTTTTTTTTTTTCCCTTTGTTTAAAAATTTTTTTAAAAAGAAAAAAATTTTTTTTTGAAACCCCAAAAAATTTTAAAATTTTTTTAAAAAAAATTTTTTTTCCCAAAAGGTTTTTAAAAAATTTTTTTTCCTGGCCCTTTTTTATTTTCCCCCCCCCCCAAAAAATTAAAAAGTTTTTTAAAAAAAAAAAAAATTTAAAAAAGCCTTTTAAAAAAAAAAAAACCCCCCTTTTGGGGGGAAAAAAAAAAAAAAAAAATTTTTCCAAAAAATTTTAAAAAATTTTAAAAAAAAATTTTTTTGGGAAAAAATTTTTTTTTTTTAAAATTTTTTTTTTTTTAAAGGGGGATTTTTTAAAAAAACCCCCCAAAAAATTTTTTTTAAAAAAAAAAATTCAAAAAAGGAAATTTTTTCCCCCTTTTTTTTTTTTTTTGGGGTTTTTTTTAAAAAAAAAATTTTTTTTTTTAAAAAAATTTTTTTTAAAATTTTCCCCCGGGGGTTTTTTCCCAAAAAAAATTTTTACCCAAAAAAAACTTTTTTTTGGGAAAAAAAAAATTTTTGGGGGTTTTTTTTTTTTGGGTTTTTTTGGGTTTTTAATTTCTTCCAAAAAAAAGGGGGAAAAAAAAAAAAGGTTTTGGGCCCCAAAAAAATTTTTTCCCCAAAAAAAGGGGGGGCCCCTTTTTTTTTGGGGGGGGGAAACCCCCAAAAAAAGGTTTTACGAAGGGAAAAAAAACCCCCCTTTTTTTAAAAAAACCCCCTTTTTTTTTTTTGGGTTTGGGGGGGTTTTTTTTTTTTTTTTTTAAAAAAAAGGTTAAAACCCGTTTTTTCCCTTTTTTTTTAAAGGGTTTAAAAAGGGGGTGGGGAAAAATTTTTTTTAAAAAAAGAAAAAAAAAAAATTTTTTTTTTTTAAAAAATTTTTTTCCTTTTTTTTTTAAAAAAAATTTTTTAAAAAAAATTTTTAAAAAAAAAAAGGTTTTAAAAAAAAAAAAAATTTTTTTTTTTTTGGGGGGGGGGGGGGTTTTTTTAAAAAAAAAATTTTTTTTTTAAAAAAAAGGGTTTTTTTTTTAAAAAAAAACAAATTTTGGGGGGTTTTTTTTTTAAAAAAAATTTTGGGTTTTTTTAAAAACCCAAAAAAAAAAAGGGGGGGAAACCCCCAAAAAATTAAAAAAAAAACCCCCCCCCCGGGGGGGGGGAAAAAGAAAAAACCCCCCCCCCCCCCCCCCCCCCTTTTAAAAATTTTTTTTTAAAATTTTCCTAAAATTTTTTGGGGGAACCCGGCCCCGGGGCCCCCCCTCCCCGGGTTTTTTTCCCCCCCCCAAAAATTTTTTTTTTAAAAAAGGGGGGGGCCCCTTTTTAAAAAAATTTTTTGGGGCCCCCCCCCAAAAAAAAAAAACCCCCCGGTTTTTTTTTTTTTTTCCCCAAAAAATTTTTTCCTTTTTTTTTTCCCCAAAAAAATTTTTTTTTTTCCCTTTTCCCCAAAAAAAGGGGTTTTTTTTTTTTTTAAAAAAAACCCCCCCCCCAAACCCCCAAACCCCACTTTTTTTAATTTTTTTTTTTTTTTTTTTTTTTTATTTTCCCTTTTCCCCCCTTTTGGGTTGGTTTTGGGGAAAAAAAAAACCCCCCCGGAAATTTTTTTAACCAAAAAATTTTTTAAATTTTTTCCCCCAAAAAATTTTTCCCCCTTTTTTTTTCCCCCCCCTTTAAAAAATTTTTTTTTCCTTCATTTTTTTAAAAAAAATTTTTTGGAAAACCCCCCCCTTTTTTTCCCCCCCCCCTTTGGGTTTTTGGGGGCCCCTTTTTTAAACCCCCCCCCGGGGGCCCCCCCCGGGTTCCCCCCTTTTTTCCCCCAATTTTTCCCCCCCTTTTTTTTAAAATTTTTCCCCCCTTTTTATGGAAAACCAAAAGGGGGGGGGGTTTTTTTAAAAAACCCCCCCCCCTTTTTTAAAAAAACCCCTTTAATTTTAAAAAAATTTTTTTTTTGGGAAAAAAAAAGGGGGGGAAAAAATTAAAAACAAACCCCAAAGAAATTTTTTTTTTGGGAAAAAAAAAAAAAAGGCCAAAAAAGGGTTTAAAAAATTTTTTCCCCTTTTTTTTTGTAAAAAAAAAAAAAATTTTAAAAAACCCCTTTTTTTTTAAAAAAAATTTTTTTAAAAAAAAAAAAACCAAAAATGGGTTTTTTTTAAAAAAAAATTTTTTTTAAAAACAACCAAAAAATTTTTTTTTCCCAAAAAAAAAAAGGGCCCCTTTTTAAAAAAAAAACCCCTTTTAAAAAAAAATTAAAAAGGTTTCTTTAAAAAAAAAAAGGGGGTTTTTTTTGGGAAAAAAGGGGGGGGTTTTTCTTTTAAAAACCCCAAAAAACCCCTTTTTAAAAACCCCAAAAAAAAGGAAATTTTAAAGGGTTTTTTTTTCCCCAAAAAAATTTTTTTTTTTTTTGGGTTTTTTTTTTTAAAAAATTCCCGGGAATTTTTGGCCCCAAAAAAACCCCTTTTTGGGCCCCCGGGGGGTTTTTTTTAAAAAAATTTTCCCTTTGGAATTTTTTTTTAAAAAACAAAATCCCTTTTTTTTTTTTCCCCTTTTTAAAAAAAATTTTTTTTTTTAAAAAATTCCCCCCCCTTTTTTTTTTAAAAAAAAAATTCGGGGTTTTTTTAAAAAAAAAAAACCCGGTTTTTTTGTAAAATTTTTTTTCCCCTTTTTCCCAAAAAAAAACCCCCCCAAAAAACCCTTTAAAAATGGGTTTTTTTTTTTTTGGGGGCCCCCCCTTTTTTTTTTTTTTGGGGGGGGTTTTTTTTAAAAAAAAAACCCTTTTTTTTGTAAAAACCCCAAAAATTAATTTAAATTTTAAAAAAAGGGCTTTTAATTTTTTTGGAAAAAAAAAGGGTTTTTTTGTAAAATTTTAAAAAAGGGGGGTTTTTTTTTTAAAAAATTAAAATCCCTTTTTTTTTTGGGCCCTTTTCCCCTTTTTTGGAAAAAAAATTTTTTTCCAAAAAATAACCCTTTTTAAAACTGGGTTTTTTTTGGCCCAAAAAAACCCCCCGGTTTTTTTTTTTTAAAAAAAAAAAAAAAAAAAAAAGGGGGGCCCCCCCCCCTTTTTTTCAACCCAAAAAAAAAAAAAATTTTTGGTTTTAAAAAAAAAAAAACCCCCCCCCCCCCCCTTTTTT
>JAMYXO010000107.1:0-32500 GCA_033310375.1 Conus canariensis
TGCGAGGGGTTTGGGCACCTTGTTAATGGTTTATTACCTTTTGTTACTATAAAAAAACCCCCCCTTTTCCCTCAAAGCGTTAACCCTTTTTTGGGGGGGGTTTTTCCCACTTTGACAAATTCCCCCACTCAAGACAATGCCCTGCATTTGGAAAAAACACTTTAAAGGAGCTAAAACTCTCACAATTCTCTTTTTTTAAAACCCCAACTCTAATCTACCCTCTCTAAGCCTCTTACCCCAGAAAACGCACAAAAGATTCACCTTGCAACAAAATTAGAAAAAAAATCAAAACCCCCGAGCACAAACCCCAAAAACAAATATCAAAAACCAGCTGAAACTTCCACCAGCAAAAAGTAGGGGGGCCCAATATAGAAAAAACATTATGTTTCGGGGGAAATTCTCTCCCTTTCTTTCAAAACGTGGCCCCAAACCCCAACTCCCGCCCCCCCAAACACTGAAAAGGGACACCCCCACAACCCAAAATTTTTGGGCCCGATATTTTAATTTGGCCTACGGTCCCGTCGCTCTTTTTTTCCTCTCTAACCCACGTTGGGCCCCCCCGCGACATTTTTTGCAATGTGGCAGAAGGGGCTGAAAACCCCTGGGTTTCCCGGGGGCCAGTTTACTTTTTCGCATGCCTTTTGCGAGGCCTTCTTCCCGAGTGGCCCGAGGCTGACGTCACATGTTTTCGGATTTTCCCCCCTTTCGCTTTTCGTGGGCAAAACCGATTTTTTTTTTTTGGTCTTCCCCGAATCAAGTGAAAAAAAGGGTCGGTAAAAACCCCCCCCTTCCTTCACTAAAAACCCCAATGGTCCCCCCCTTTTAAACACGTTTTTTCTCCTTGTGTAAAAAAAAACCAAACAGTTTTCTGAGCGAGTGGGTGCCTTTTTTTCTTGCAAGTGAGTGGGGGGGTCCCCCGGGGACAGGGCTCCTTTTCATTTGAATTTTGGGGGGACCCCCCGGGGGCCCTTTCCCCCACCTTTTTTTTTTTTTTCCCCCCCATTAAACACAGAAATCAGGTTGGGTCTCCCGTACCCACTTTGCCCCCGGTTTTTTCCCCAATTACCAATCATACGGCGGTTTGGGGGGGCCCCAAAACCTTTTACACCCAAACAAAAAAAGGTGTATCAAAAAACACCGGGCCTTTTTGAATTCTGCTACTTTTTCCCTCTTTTTTGTCTACACCCCTGTTTTTTTTCCCCGTGAATTTTCCCCCTTTTTAACCAGGGCCCCCTTTACCATTAAACCCGTGCACCCAGAGTTCTAATGACAAAACCCCCTTGTCCCCCTAAAGCCTTTGGGGCAATCCATTTATCGCCCTGAATCTGTGAACACACCCCACATCCAGACAAAAAACATTTTTATTTTTTCATTTTTTCTCCCTGCCTCTCACTTGGCCTGCCCTCATTGCTGCAGCTTTTGGGCCTAAATGGGCAGTCCTAGCCAAGTGTCCTTTTTTTATTCCCATAGGAAACGGCCCCCTCACCCTACCAGGGGTATTTGTTTTCACCCTTGTTTGCTAAACCGTGACCGGGGGCCTAGGGGGGTGTGCAATACGGGCCCCCTTGCGTGAGATTGTGCTGGTTTTTTAAAACCTCGAATATGTTTCCCGGGCCTTCCTCTTGTTCAGGCAAATCAGCCTTTTTTCCCCCGGTTTAAGTCTTGCTTAAAAGAACCTCAGCTTTTGGGGTTTAAAAAATTTTTCCCCCTTAAAATGGGGGATTGTGAGGCCCGTTCCAAAAACCACAAGTTTTTTCCCTTTCCCACACAGGTCTGGGCCCCTCAAAATATTTCTACTCCCAAGTTCTACCCACTTGTTAAAATTTGTGATCCAGTCAAAAATCCGAACGGGGGTTATGTCTCCCCCTTTTTCGATTCCCGCCCCGCGAAACTTACCCCAAAAACCCTTTTTCAGTCAAATCATCCCCCTTTGTATGCTTGTTTCACCTTGTAAAACCCCCTTTAACACCTTTGGGGAAGGGGGAAACAGTTTTTTTTAACGCAAAGGGCCGCAACAAGGCAGGGCAGGTTTTTTTTCCCCTCACTTCGGGCCAGCCCTCGTCTCGGGGGCCGATTCAAACGTGTATTTTGGGATCGACGAAAAGTTTCTTCTTGAACAGGGGGGGTTTTTGTCTAGGTTTCGAACTTTTAAAAAGCGCCCCACTACCAGAAATGGGGTCTATTTCAATTTCGATTTTTTTTTTTATTCTTTTCCCCAAACCCCAAATTTTTTTGCTAAAATCTCTATTCCGCTTCTGTCTCGTCGGGCAGCTGCACTCTCTGCTCTGCTCTCGCTTTGGAGGGGTAAACACTCTGCATCGCCCTTTGCCTTGACGCGGGAGTTTTAAAATCTAAGTCTCTCGGCCTCACATTGCTTTAGCCTTCGACGCAGCTTTTTAAGTCTAAGTCTTCGGGCCCCAAAAAAATTTATTTTTTTTTTACCCGCGTCGAGCTGTTCCTTTTCAAAAAATTTTCCCTTTTTTTAGCCCTTTCTCTTCTCATCTTCTGTGATTTAAAAGAATTTACGCGCAAACTCCTGTATATCCCCTTTCTTTCCCCAAACTAATAGTTTCTCTAGGGGGGGAAAACTTTCTTCCCCATTTTTTTTTTTCTGTAGTTTTAGCCCACTAAAACTTTTTTGGGTTATAGCCCCCCGGGAAAAAAACAAAAACATTTTTAAACTAAACGTTACGAGTACCCCAAACCCCTGGTTGTTTTCCCAACCCAAAAGGGGCCTTTTAAACCACAGTTCTGTGAGAGTTAAACTAAAAACCCGTTTTTCGTTTTTTGAACGACCTTTGAATTTTTTCAACCACCTACACCAATCAATACTCAAAAAACTCAAAAAACCAAAAAAAAAAAAAATTAGAAAGCTTTTAAAATTCCTTTAGGGGACGTTGCCCCAAAACTTTCTCTAGTCTCACTTTGTTTCCCGCCTGAACTAATTTGGGCCATCAATCCTGGCAGGCCGGGACTTTGTCCAAGGGAAAGGGGGGAAAACGGATGGTATTGTTTTAAATGCATAAGTTTTGTATTATTATCAGGTTTTAAACACCAAGGGCTTTTCACTCGTACACGCATATGCCACTCTGCGCCCACCAAAAAATTTTTCCCCTCTCTTTTGGGGGAAAAGGGGGTCACCATTTGTTTCTTTCTAACAGACCCGACACAAGAAAACAATTTTTATGCTACTTAAATCAAACTGAAAAATCCAAATTACACAAAATGAAAAAATCAACACATAAAAAATTAATATTTTCCCAATCCCCGGGTTATAATAAAAAAAAAAATTCTTACCTGCCAGGTTTCACACACCAACCCGCTTTCGCAAACCCCCCCACATTTTGAAAAATTCTTCCGTCTTTTCGCATGCTTGTGGTGAGGCCTTTTGGGTTACGGGCCCCCGGTTTTTGGGGCTGGGTCTTCGTGGTCGTCTCTGGGATCTCGACGTAGAACTCTTTTTTTTTTTTCTCTTTCAAACCCCCCTCGGGGGTTTAATTTCGTTTGGTCTTAAACCCCCCTTGGGTTTTTAAACTTTTTTTCTTCTCTTCACTTGTCTTTCCCTAAGATTTTTTCTGTTCTTCTATCTCCCAGCCCCCTTTTCCCCCGCCCCCTTCTCTGTCCTGCCCCCTTCTTCCTCTCTCCTCTCTTTTCCCCTCCTTCTTTTTCTCTCTCTGGTTTTTCTTCTCTTTTCGTTGTTTCCCCTTTTTAATTTAAAAAAAGGAAACCCCCAAAGGATTTCCCCCCCCCCCCCCCCCCCCCCCCCCCCCCCCCCCCCCCGTTCACAAGTCTGTGAATTCCATTCGCTACTTCCCCACACATCTGTTTTTTTAAACACCCCCTACTGATTGATTAGAAAAAAAACACTTGGCCCCCAGAGGGACATCAAAAATTCCCGCCGATTCGGAGGCCCTTTAACACAGAAAATTACTTAAAGAGGCTACGATAACAACACCCCACGCGCGTTCCCGCCTGAAAATTAAACCCCAACCCCGTGACCCACGGCAATACCCCGAAGGGCCCCCAAGACCCTGCCTTCCTGACTGTTTAAAAAAGAACCTAAAAATTTTGGTATTTACCCCAAAAACTTGGTGAAAACCGTGTCCTAGTGGTTTGTTCCTCTCCCCTTTCGCTGTCGGGCACCCCCAAAACCCCCTTCCCCCTTTTAGGTGCCCTGCCCCCTGACCGCTTCGTCCCCTTGACACGGTTCCCCCCTGTGCGTGGGTAGGGAAAAAACTTTTTAAGGGTTTTCTATTACCTATTTGTATCTTTTAAAAATGCCCCTTTTGCCTCTAAGTTTTTTAAAATCCTTTTGTGAGAGGTTTTTCCGTTTTTGGGGACAGTGGGGGGGGGGTTTTGCCCGGGGACAATATTTTATATTTTAAAACTTTGGCACAGAAGGTAAGGAAAAGTCCTGTTGTGTCCTCTGGGGACGAGGCCCCAAAAGTTTTCATAAATATTTAAAACGAGGTAAGGAAAAGGGGTTTTGGGGGGGGACCAGCTTTGTTGGACTATTTTGACAAATGTTTTCCCCAGGAATGGAAAGGAGGAAAGAATGCGATTGAAAGAATTTCTTTGAAAGTACGGGAAAGAAAGATAACAAAAAGAGACAGATACAAGAGATAACCTAAAAGAAAACAGATACAAGAGATAACTAAAGAGAGCAGATAAAAATAAAAGCAAGAGGAAACAAAAAAAGCAAGAGGAAAAAAAAGAAAAAAAGGGGGAAAAACAAAAAAATTCAGCAAGAGAGTTGAGGAAAATTTAAAAAGAATATTTTTTACAAAAAACTCCTCAGCAGGTCCCGGTCTCAGGACAGGCAGGAGATCAGGGTTTGGTTTTCCCCGGGTTTTTTTTAAAAACCCCCTTTCCCCCCCTTTTTCCCAAGTTGCCCCCCCTTTTAAAAAGGAAAAAAAATGATGATATAGACAGTTACTTTTTTTTGTTTTGAAACCCATTGTCGGGCCTTTGGGGTTTGGCTGAGAGGGTTTTTGGGGGTTTTTTCCTGTCTGCACTACTTGGGGTTTTTCCCCTTTTTTAAAAACCCCCCCAGTCTCGCTGAAAATAATGTTGTGTCTTTCGAGCTTTTGAAAGAGGCTTGCTGAAAAATTTTTAAAGTACCCAGATGGTTTTCGTAAGCGTTTTCGGAGGCTAAACCTAGCTCAGATGAACCCTTTTTTGGGCCCCTTTTTGTTGAATTAGGTTTGTTTGACCGTTGGGGCTCTTTTTCAAAAAATGATAAAAAATTTTTAAGGTTTTGGGGATCTTATCTTGCTTAGCAGTTTTTGGGGGGTTTCTCTAAGATTGGGTTTCTTTTTTTTTTTGAAAAAGATTTAAAACCGGGTTTTATGAAATGATCAAGTCTGCAGGTCTTTCAGACTTTCTCATCCCACTGGTGCTTTCTAGGAAAGCTGATGTAAAAAATTTTGGGTTTTGGGAACAAAACTCCTGGTCAATTTTTATAGAAATCAGTTTTCCCCGGGAGGGGATAGAATCCGTATGTGGTCATCTGACAGAGGAAACAGATACTTAAATTTTAAAACATGGCCCTACTCTGGTTCTCAGCTGATCGTGGAAAGTAACTTCGGGGTAGCTTTTTTGTTTTTATCAGAGCTTTGGGGTTTCCCCGGGGTGTAAAAAAAACTTTCGCGGTAAACGTTTTTTTTGTGGGGCGTGGGCCCGCATCCCCCTGGCAGTAAAAAGTCCCCCGGAAGTGCTTCTGATCATTTTTCAAGTGGTGTTTTTTTTTTGTAAAAAACAGGAAGGGATTTTTGGTGTCCTTAAAAACAGGTAGAAACCCTGGGGTTTGTAACCTTTTCCCCCCAATAAAAGTCCTTTTTTTGGTTAAAACTCTTTTTTGAGAACCCCCGTGACAGAAACCCCCTTCGCTTGTTGCTCGTTTTTGATATCCTTTTGTTGCTAGCTGTGGTGAGTTCCGGCAAATTATTTGGGTCTGGTTCTGTGAAGGGGATTTTTATTTTTTTTTCTGCGGATACGGTGCTACCATTTGGGGGCTTTCGCGGGGGGTTTTGTTTCGCATTTCAGATGGGGGGAAACCACAGGAAGTGTTTTTTTTTTGGGGTGGTCGTGGGGATGAGTTTCCACTGGTTTAACAGTTTCAATCGTTGTCCTTTTTGTGGGCGATTTGATTTTTGTGTTTTGGATACCCGGGTTCCCCAGATCTCATTGGGGGGTAAAAAAAGGAATTCGTAAGCGGTGAGTCTAGTGATGTATCTGGTAAACCCTTTTTTTTTAAAGCCGCTTTTCGGGGGCAGAGATAAGCATGTTGGGGACAAAAACCCTTTGTGTCAGTTTCCCTGATGTTTGACTTTCCATTCTGATCTTTTTCAGGAACAAAGGGGAATTCATTGAAGTCTTGTTTTCGTTAGTCTTTGATATTTTCGCTGTGTTTTCTATGTCGTTGTACCTACATTTGTTTTTTCCCAAAAAAGGTCTTCGGTCCCGGGGGCAGAGAGCCCCTTTTTGGCTTGTGAGCAGGAACAGGTTTCTTTTGATGTTCCCGGTTTTTGGGGTCTTTCTTTTGGACCCTTTTTGGGGAGTTTTTGTATGTTTTGAAGTATTTGTACAGTTGGTGTCTTTCCAGGACTTAAGATTTTTAAAAACCCCTTTCCCCCAATTTTAAACTTTTTCCGATGGCGTTTTCTTTTGCCAATAAGATTTTTCGTCCTGTACATTTGATTGTACTTTGTTGACAAAAGTACCAGCGATTGGTGTAATTTTTGGATGTTTTCAGGACATTTTGACCCCAAACCAGGTTCTTTCTCAGGTGATGTATATTAGAGATTCCTCTTACAAAAAAATGTCCCTGTTAGAAAAAATGTTAGAAACCCCTTATCTGCGAAAGAGGTTTTTAGGAGAGATTGGTATCATTTTTGGGTTTGGGGATCACGACCATCGAATAGTCCATGCATTTTCCCGTTTTTTTCGTCAGGAAGAAAGATTGTACTATTTTTCCCCCTTGATTTCGGGCTATTTTTTGGGGCTCCTGAGGGGCTGAAGCTTTGGGGAAAAATTGGGGGGAAAACCCGGTCTTCTGCACCTGTGTTTGTTAGTAGAGTGGGTAACCTTTTATTCTGGGCCCTGATGCTAGTTCTGTTGGTTTGGGTGCTGTTTTTTTCCCCTTTAAAGTTTGTTTTTCTTCCCCAGGTATTAGGATCGAAATTTGCTAAAATCGTGAGAAGGAGTACAGTATTTTTGAGGGGGAATGTTTAGCCATTGCCCCAAACCTGTTTTGGGAGGAGGGGTGCCAAGTGGTCATGGGACATGTGTGGTTTACCTTGTGGGAGGGGGGGGGCTACCAAAGGGGGTCATAGACTTTGTATGTGCTTTGCCCCCGGGTGGGGGGTCCCCCCCCATCCCCAACATTTCCCCCTCTACCCTTTGGGGTTTGGGAAAGAGGCTGCAGATTTGGTCAGTAGTTGTGTGGTCTCTACCGTGGTGGGAGGGGGGGGTTTTCCCGGGGGTCAGCAACCCCCCAGCATGCAAAGAGCTTAAGTTTCGTTTGGGATGAAAATTTGTTTTTTCTGTAGCTTTGAGGGTTTTCGTTTCCTTTCGAAAAAAGTGTTTTTGGGTTTGTTATTTGCGTTTGTTTACTTCTTTTTCAAAAAACAATTCGGTCTTTTTTTTTTGTTTGGGGGAGGGGAGTTTGTGACGTCAACGTAAATTATGACGTCAATTTAAAAAAGATTAGGTAACTACATACAAAAAAAAAATATTGACAAGTAAAAAAAAGCAAAACTAACGGCCGAGGTTTGGGTTTCCAGCAAAATTTTTTTTGTTTTTTAAAAATCGTTTTCCCGTAGTGGGTTTTCTATGTGGAGAGGTGACTTTCAAGTCCTAGACGTTGATATTCACTGTGTAGTGCGAAATTTTTTAGACGGTACCAGCGAAATATTACCAGGAAATTTAATTTTTTTGAAAAGTTTTTAAATGCGTGTCCCCGGAGGACTTAAAACTCCTCAAGATTTTTTTATGGCTCTAATTGTACCACCTCAGTGCGTCGGTGGGTGAATTATTTATGTGAACATTTGAATATCAATCAGGGGGAGAAATTTAAAAATTTTTTTTTTAGATAAAAAAAAGTGGAATCAAAATTTATTGTGTTTATGGGCTTTGCTGGGAAAGTTTTTCCCGGGGGTTCAAATTGTTTTCTGTTCCCTTTTTTGGGAAACTGGGAGTGCTTCAATGGGGTTTTCTGTCCTATAAAAATGCGGTTCTTTTTCTAGGGGTTGTGTGTTTTTTAAAAATTTCGGCCTTCTGCTATGGTTTTTTTCCCCCCTTTGGGGGTGTAAACTGGGGTTTTCCCTTTTTTTTAAGTTCTACGTGATTTTTTGTGCTTGTTGTGTGGAGATCTGTTTCTTCTTTTTTCATCGTTGTTTTTGTGAACGGCTTGTTTACCGTGTGGGGACCTTTTACCTTTTTTTTTTTTTTTTAATGCTGTAGACTGTGGCTTGGGGGACTTTGGGAAAACCCAGTGCGTTGTTTTTATTGTAGAATGTGACGGCGCCGGCGAGATTGGAGGATATCAAGATAGTACTATGATATCGATATTGATGATTGAAATTTTTTGTTTTTGATATCTTGATCTATATGCATGTAGTGGGCATGTTTTTTTTTTGTACCAGTTCCTAAAAGTATGTTTGATGGTTCAAAGGGAGCAAAAATTATAAAGAAAAAAAAAACTAAATCGTGTGTTGCCGGGGTAACCTGTGCGTTTTTGGGTGGGGTGTGGTAGGGAATAATTTTTACACCATCCAAACTTTTGAAAAGCGAGAGTCAACAGCAAAACCCCGCCCCGCACACCATCCGTAACAATAAATTTCCCCCTTAGAAGAAAAAGGGTAAAACACAAGTAAATTCCCAGTGGCTGACAAAAGACTTTTTTTATAGAAATGGCAAAAGGGGTGATTAAAAACCCCCAAAAAAAAAAATGGGGTGTTTTAAAAAAAACAGGAAAAAAAAGGTATAGATCGGGGTTTGAAAAAAACAAATTTTGGCATTTTTTGGAATGAATTTTAAAACCAAAAAGGGTTTCAGCTTCCCTTATGGGTGTTTTAAAAAGAAAAATGACAAATCGAGAAAAAAATAGAAAAAACGCGACTATGTGGTCTGCTAACACTTTCAACATCATTTCCTTCGGGGAACTGAATCAGTACAAAGGGCCCCCCCGTGTCACTTTTTTTAATCGATTTTGAGACCCAGCTGTTTCCTACGTTTTGTAAAAAATTTTTAAAATACTAGAGATTCATTTAGCTTTCCCCTTTGTTGCTAAAAATTTTTGGAATTTTGGTTTCCCTTTTAATTTTAAAAAACTTAAAAATAAAAAACAAGGGCCCCCGGGAAAATTTTTAAAATGTTTTCTATACCAAGTTTGGGTTTCCCCCCTTACATTGTTGTCCCCTTACTATTTTATAATTTGGTATTGTCAAATGTTTCCCTGGGGTTTTAAAAAGGAAAAAATCATTCCCATACCCAAATCAAGGGGGATCTCACTGATTTAAACAATTTTAGGCCCAAAATATCTTTTTTTATTTTGTTGACCCGAAACCCTTGAGATCATGTTCCCCAAACCCCCTAATAAAATATGGAACATCACAAATTTTTCCCCACCCATTCAGTCGGGGTTTTCGTCGAAACACTAGCCAAAGGCCAAACACGCCTCTTTATACATGGTATCACCATCAACAAAAAAAAAACTCAGGGAAAACTTTTTTCCCCCGATTTTAAAAAAGCGTTTGATTTTTAGACCACAAAAATATTAAAAAAAATGACGCTATGTTCAAAACCCGGGGAGTATACCTTCTTTCAGTCATATTTTTAAAAGGACCCACGTGTTTACTTAAAGGGTTTACTTTTTCCTCTAAAGGGAAAAGTGAGAGGGCGTTCCAAAAAGGGTTGCCTTGGCCCCCTTTTTCCTCTTCTGTATTTTTATAAATACCTACGAGGCACATATCTCACAATTTTTCATCGGACTGTTCGGTGATAGTTCCTTCACTGTAGTGATCAAACTTTTTGTTAAAAAAAAATTTTTACAAAAAATTTTAAAAAACTGATGTTTTTGAAGGGTTAAACCCAAAACCCCCAAGGGGTGTTTAATTGCACAAAACAAAATGTATGGTCCTGGGATCAAGACAGAAACTCAACGAAGCATCTTATGTTGACCCCAAAAATGAGTAAAAACCCTTTATCGGCATTTTTCCAAAAAACCGTGTTTTTGGGCGTGATCATGTGAAAAACTTTAAATGGCAATACATATAAAAAATGTTTGAAAAAAATTTGGCTCGCAATTTGTTTTACTCAATAAACTCATTTTTAGTTAAAACCCCACACCCGGGGGAAAAAATTTTTTTTTAACCCCCTTCCTCTCTCACATCAACTATGGCCACTGTCGGGTGGGGGGGTGAAAAAAACAAAAAAAAGATAAACCCTTTTGCCTAGAGGGGGAAATTAAGCTTTTCCCCAAATCTCTATCAACCCCCAAATTCGAAAAAACAAGGGATGTTACCACTGCAGAGCCAATGACCTAAATAAGGGAGTATAATGTTTAAAGTCCATGCAAAACATTGGCCGCAACATATCTTGCTGAGTTTATCCAAATGGCAACCAACAGATTATGTATTCAAATAATAACATTTTACCTCGTGTCCGCATGATTTGTTCAAATTAGTTTTGCATTTTTTGGTCCATTCTGTGTGGAACTTCTTCCTCGTCTGCCATAACAAGTCATTCACTGGCCGTCCTTCAACATCAGCAATACTTAAAATTTTACTAGAACATAAATCTGACTTTTGACCATAGTTCAAACGCCTACTTTTATGCTTGCCTCTATGTTAGCTAATTGAAAATGTGTGTGTGTGGGTGAGTGTGTGTTGTGTGTATGAGTGTGTGTGTTGTGTGTGTGGGGGGGGGGAGGGTGGATAGTGGTGTGTGCGCGTGCGTGCGTGTATGTGCGCTGGCAGTGTGCATGGCATGTGAGCGCGCGTGCATAGTGTCTGATTGTGTTGGGGAATTTTGTAATTTTTTTTTTGTTTTAAATTCTAAATTATTATTCTTAATACTATTTTTAGTGTTATATTCATACTGTGGCTATATTCTTCATTGTTTCTGTCATTATTAGTATGTGCATCTGTTAGTGAATGTTGATAGAATGCAAGGACAGATTGGAAGAATAGGCAACTGCTAAAATCTCTATCCTTGATAATAAAGTTTTTGTGTCTTGAAGTCTCTCTCTCCGCTCTCTCTCTCTCTCTCTCTCTCTATATATATATTTATATATGTGTGATGTGTGTTGTGTGTGTGTGGTGTGTCGTGTGTGTTGTGATGTGGTGAATGTCTCTTGCTTTTGCTATTAATGCTTCTGTCTGGTGAGGGTATTTCATGTTGTTGTTTTTTTCTTGTTATGATTGTGGTTCAAGTAATCAGCTCTCACTTTCTCTGGCTCAGTTGTCTGTCTGTTTTTTCTCTCCCATTCTCTCTCTCTCTCTCTCTCTCTCTCTCTCTCTCTCTCTCTCTCTCTCTCTCTCTCTTTATGTCTTTGCCTCGGTCTCTGTCTGTTCTGTCTCTGTCTGTCTGTTCTCTCTCTCTCTCTCTCTCTCTCTTCTCTTCTCTCTCTACTCTCTCTCTCTGCGTGCACTGTTTGTGTGTGTGTGTGTGTTGGGGCGCTCGCGCACGTGCTGTGTGTACGTTGATGTCGTGTTCGGTGTGTGTGTGTGTGAATGTGTGTGTGTGTGTGTGTGTGTGTGTGTGTAAGTGTGTGTTGTTTTAGTGTATGGGTGTGTGTGTGTGTGCGCGCGCGAGCGTGTGTGCACTGTGAGTGTGTAGGGCGTAGAGGTGTGTGGTAGTGAGTATGTGGTAGCTTGTGTGTGTGTGTGTGTGTGTGTGTGTGTGTGTTGTGTGTGAGTGTATGCGTTGTGTTGTTTGTGTGTGTCTTGTCTCTCTCTTATCTCTCTCTTCTCTCTCTCTCTCTCTCTCTCTTCTCTTCTCTCACACACAACACACACACACACACAGACAGAAATCATTAAACTCTAAAATTTGTCAAACCATCATGGTTAAAAAACATGATATGAAAATAGATCACAAAGGATTAGATTCCTACTATACCCACAAAGCAACAACCACATTGAATATGTATTTACCATTGATCAGTACTAAATGTGCTGTGTGTGGGCATGTGTGTCAAGTCTGATTGTGAGTGTGCGCATCTGTGTGGGATGTGTGTGCATAGTGCGGGGTAAGTGTTGCCTGTGTGTGTACAACATGTATGTGTGTGCCTTCTTGTGGATGTGCATGCATTGTGATAAGCGCGTGAGTGTCGCTCTCTGTTGCGGTATGGTTGTGTGTGCGTGGAAAGCAAGAATGCATTAATATGAGTGCATACTGTTGGGTGCCTATGTTGTACCAGCTATCTGCATGTGCTTGAATGTCTATTCATGAGGTTGTTTAAGTATGCGTGGGTTTCAAAAATTCAGTTATTTTTAATTATCATTATCACTGCTATTCATCAATCATCATTACACAAACATTATAATCCTGGAGATCAGTCAGTTTTGATTGGAAAGAAGGGGGGAGGAGGGAGGGTGCAGTGGGGTTGGGGGAGGGGGGTAGTTGGGGATGGAGACGGAGGAATGGGTTGAGGAGGGTACCTTAAAGATGGACTGGTGGAGTAGAGGACAGGGGGGAGCGGGACAGGATGATTACTGTTTACTGTATCTGCCTGCAGGGCATCGATTTTCAATTCCGCCTGCCAAGCCTCCTTCAGGGCTCAAATTTGTTGATGGCAGAAAATAATCTTTATATTGGATGTACTGATCTCATGGACAGCAGTCGACCAGCGTTAGACTGGAAGCACAGATGGTTTGTGAGGAGGATGGACTGGGATCACGACTGATAGAACAAGTTCAGGAGGTGCTGGTGGACCTGAAAACTGTGGGTGCTTCCGCAGAAAGAAAAGACGGCTGGTAGGCCTTCTTGCAGCAATAGTCGATGTTAGGGGGTCCAACTCCAAACTTGTCAATGGACTTGCGAAGTACTTGGTAGGTGCGCACAAAGCGCACTTCCTCTTCCTTGTTGACAAGTGGGTGGGTGTTGTTGGGGTTCACTGCGGAAGTCGATGACCATTCCTCTGTCTTTGGTGACATTGAGCTGAAGGAATTTCTTGTCACACAGTCCACAATTGCCAGACTGTCTCTCGGTACTTGTTTCATCAGAGTCGTGCATCAGCCCTAGTTAGTGACCTGCGTGTCATCTGCGACTTGGTTCTGGCAGACTGCATGCCTCCCTGGTGCGGCAGTCAGCCTGGTAGATGGGTGAAACAGGGCATGCGACAAAACACCCTGTGGGGGGCTCCTGCATTGGCACCGGACATCGGAGACAACCCGGCCAACTACGAATTGCTGTGGGTCAGTCCAGTAGGAAGCTAAGATTGCATTTGATGATCTCTCTGGTTAACAGCCAAGGCTCAGTAGTCTTCCGACGAGAGTGATGGGGCCTGAATGGTGTTGAAAGCACTTGAAAACTCCACTGAGAAACCCTGCGCGAACGTACCGAGCCTATCAGGGTGATGGTGGAAGTGGTGCATGCATTGTCTGGATGGGCATTCTGTGATACTACCTCTGGTTGTAGGGCGAACTGCAAGTGGATTTTGATGGTCTTCAGTTTCTCCCTGAAGATGCTTGAGGACAATTTCCTCAGTAATTTTCTGGAGGAACTGATGTTTGCGCCAATGGTCTGTAGTCGTTTGAGCTGACTGATCACTTTCTTTTTGGCACAGGTTTATGATTGTGGTGACCTCCATAATCGCCGACGGGAAACATGGCCTTCCTGAAATGTTCGGATGGGAACAGCTCTCTGAAGAAATGGGCCAAGGAGTTGTGCGGTTTTCAGAGTCCTACTGCTGTTGCTATCCGGACCAGAGGCACTTCTGACATTCAGCTTCCTGAACAGTCGGCGGACTTTCCTTTCATTGATGGTCAATGGGGATCCAGGGTCTGGGCACCGTAGGTCCAAGGCACGTGCTGCTCAATGGAAGTCCGCTGGTCAAAACGTGTGTAGAACACATTCAGTACATTGGCCAAATTCTCTCGTCTGCTCTCAGTTACAGCTTTTTGGGTCCTGTACCTGTAATGGCAGAGATGTTCTGCCTGCACTTCTGGAGGTCACATTGCCGGAAGTTGCTCTGAGTTTTGCAGATTACTTCTTCTCTCCCTGATCCTCTTGTCGATCTTCTCTAGGTGGCTGTATTCTGGTGTCCTATTCTTTCAGAGCTGACTTTCTCTATTTTAGCATGATGTTTAGGTCCTTGTTGATCCAGGGCTTGGAGTTGGGTACAGCCTGTCTCATTGTCAGTAGTACATGCCACGCAAACAGTTAATGTCGCTGGAGATCACGTCAGGTGTCTTGTCGAGTGGGCTCTCATCCGTCCAGAAGAAAACACCACCCCAGGGTCTGTTTATTCTAAACAGGAGTGTTGTGTGTGTGTGTGTGTGTGTGTGTGTGTGTGTGTTGTGTAGTGTGTGTGTGTGTGTATGTGCATACATGTATGCGTATCGTAGTGTGCGTTTATTTGGGCATTGATGTCGGACGTCGCGAGCGTAATACTATAATTCTTTTTGTAGTTATTTCCTTGCTGTGGCCCAACTTCATATCTGCAGGACTCTCTTCACGGTGTGATTTGAAAGCTGCCATGATGTTAAACACCAAAATAGCAACAATCAAAAATTTAAGTAAAAAAAAAAAAAAAAGGGACTGGCAAGAATCAATTTTCTATTCCCTTTAATTCAGTTGGGAGTGTGAGAAAACACTACTTTATACAGCAAAGGAATAAATCTGAAGTTATTAATGTAAAAATAAAACCCCTACTTCTCCTGTCTGATATGTTTTCAACTTTTTTTTTCGATAGAAGTGTTTTCAGTTGTAATGAATTCGCTGAGTGATATGCACCCCCGTTAGATCAATCAAGCATTAGTGGCTTGTCGCTGGGCTACATATTGCACCCCTTTTACTAGTGTGGGTAAATTGAACTCTGTAGTGTTTGTGCAAATCTTTGCTGGAAGAGCGGCATAAAAGGAAGAAAAAAAATGACAGTGAGATGACGGCAGGCGGAAACTGATCACAAACCTAAACAGAGAAAGGATGTTCTGTAGTTGGACAAGAAGAAAAAAAGGATAGGGCAAACAAAAGACAAAACAAAACACCGACGCGTTTCGAGACTTCTTTGGCCTTCTTTTAGCAGAATAACACACTTCGGACAATTCGAAACAAAGAGCGAGCAAATCAGCCACTTTTTTCGTTGTAACTACTGGGCGCAAAATGAATTCATTCAGTCAGTTCACGCGTACGAAAATATAGTTTCGACAGGCCATGGGAAAGGAATTAGATGATCTATGATTCAAATACTTACTTCCCTTGTTGAAAATGGTGCATTTGCTTTGAATAGAAAAGTTTTCTTTTGTGTTTTATCAATTCGCTGATTTGGGGACGCAAAAGAAATCTATCAAACATTAGTTTGTACTGCCAAGGAAATGAGTTAGAAAGTTCTGATCGAAAGAGTTAAAATGTTCACTTTTGTGGCTTTTGTTCTGTTGAGATTGATATCGGAAGAAAAAAGAAAAAAAGAGAGAAAGATAGGTACACAGGAAGAACGATTATAGAATGAAAAGAAAGGGAGTACAGAAGACTGGAAAAGAGAAAGAAAGAAGGAAAGATCGATAGTTAGAAGGAAAGACAGACATCAACAAACAAAAAAGACAAGAAATGACACACAAACAAGGCTCAAATGACGCAAAGTTGCATCCGTCTGTCTGGAGAGACAATGGTTGTTGCGCCATGGATCAGTCGTGTGGAGTCGCAGGCCGCCCGCTGTGGTGAAGAGGGCTGATCTCGAGCGGCAGTTGTGCAGGTGAAGTCTCCGTCATCAGTGTTTGTGGGTTGCGACGCCCTTCTTTGCCCGTCTGCGGTACCTCCGTTCTTCCAATGTGGCTCTCTCTCCTCTGCTCTGCTCTGGCTGGCTTGATGCCGCCTTGAGGGTGGACCGCCAGCTGACCGGTCTGAAGCTGCTGTCTCCAGGTCTGTTGGGTCGAAGGTTGCAAAGGACAAACACAGAATTTTCAATAACAACAACAAGAGAAAAAGAACAGAAAAGAACGAACGATAGACACGAAGAGGATGTTTCAAAGAAGAGCAAAAATAGACAGCAAAACAATGCAAAATTGACAAGACAAAGCCAAACACAGAAAATATAGATCACAACCCATAGATAAACTTAGAAAATGGTCATTGAAGTACAAAAATAATGAAAGACGGGACACGAGCAAGTTTTCAACAAAGAAAACAAAAACAAAACAAAACACAAACACAAAACAAACAAAAACGAAAAAAAAAAAAAAAAAAAAAGAAAAAAAAAGAAAGAAAGAAAAGAACGAAGAAAGGGAGAAAGATATTACGGACAAAACAACTCCAAAAAAAGGATCAAAGACATAAAACTGATTTTTTGAACAGTAAATGTGGAAAAATAATAAAGACGGACAAAGAAAACTGAAGGTTTTGCAAGAAGAAGAAGAGAAAGCTCAACAGAGAATGTTTTGGTTGCTGCTTGGATTCTAAAATGGTTGAAAGTGTTGATCAAGATCTGAACCTTTGTCTTCTCTCTCTCTCTCTCTCTCTCTCTGTGTGTGTGTGTGTTTGTGTGTGTGTGTGTGTGTGTGTGTGTGTGTGTGTTGTGTGTGTGTGTGCTATATTGTAATAATTGGTTTGCGTCTATCTCCCATTGCTACCAAACAAAAAAAAAGTTTTATATGGGATAACAGATATAGCAAACAACAAACAAAACTTGATTTTTGTGTCGTATCATTCATACAAGAAGTAGCGCTTAACAATCCTTTCTCGTTCTGCCATTTGTGTGTGTGTGTGTGTGTGTGTGTGTGTGTGTGTGTCGTGTGGTGTGCGTGGTGTGTGTGTGTTTGTGTGTGTGTGTGTTGTGTGTGTTGCGCAGCGCGCGGAAGAGCGCGGGCACGTGCATAAATGCGTGCGTCTGTAGTGTATTTCTGTACCTGTTCGTATGTGGAGTATCCAACTTTTGTAGTTATTTCCCTTTCCGTGAACCGAATCATATCTGCGGGTTTCTCTCTTCACAGGCTTGTGATTTAAAAAACAGAAAATAGCATACAACAAAAAATTGAAAATAAAAAAAAAAATAGGTTACTGGCAAGAATCTTATCTCTCCTTTAATGCAGTTCACGCGTAGATTCACTTTTTTTAGCAAGGGAAGGAAATAGAAGTTCTGAATCAATAAAATATTTCCCTGTCTGAAAAATGGTCAACATTTTTTTTTCAATAGAAGTGTTTCATTTCTAATAAATTTTGAATGACGATGCATTCCCATGTGAGATCAACACCCACCATTAGTGGCATTGGTCTTCTGGGCGATATATTTCACCATTTATCTGTGTGGTTTAAAATTTGACTTGTAGTGTTGGTGCAATCTTTGTGACTGAGCGCACAAAAAAAAGAAAGAAAAAAAAAAAAAGAAAGTGAGTGTGACTGCAGGCGGAAACTAACACAAACCTAAACACAAAAATGATTTTCCCGTACGTTGGACAAGAAGAAGAAGAAAGAAGAAGAAAGGGGGGGGAGTGGGGGGGGGGGGGGGGGGGGAGGGGGGGGGTGGGGGGGGGGGAGGAAACAAATGAAAAAAACAAAACTTGAAGCGTTTCCGAGACCTCTTTGGGCCCTTCTTCTTCAGGCAAGATTAACAACATTTGGGACAATTCGAAACGAAGAACAAGCAATCGGGTGACTTCTTTTCTTGTAACTACTGGGCACAAAATAAATCCTTTTTTAAAGGGGGGGGGGGGGTCGTTCAGGGTTTTAGAATATTAGTTTATTCCCCCAAAGGTTGGAATTATTCCCTTGTCTAAATTTTGGCCCGCTTTTTTAATAGAAAATTTTTTCTTTCGTTATTTGTAATTCCGTGATTGCGCGAAAAGACATCTATCAAAAACATTGGATTATCCCGCCAAGGGAATAAATTAGAATTTCTAAATCGAAAGAGTTAAAAGTTAATTTGTTAAATTTTGGTTGTCTGCGATGGATATTGAATCAAAACACACACCACATACACACACACACACACACAACCACACCACACACACACACACAAACACCAAACCACCACACACACACACACACACACACACATACACGCACGAACACACGCACGCACAAAACCCCAAAGTTGTGGAAACCCTTCCACTCAAAATGGATACGTTTATACGCCGTCTGTTAAATCCCAGGTCACATTGCAAAATCCGGAGTATTTTGGGTTATTCAATAGAACCCCTGGGCCAAACGGATAGTTGGGTTTGCCCGTGACTTTGATGAGCTATGTAATGTTTCGGGGACAGGGTGCATTCCCACCCAGATGTCAATGCGTCCACTTGCCCAAATAACATTGATACTGCCTGACACATCAGTTTGGAGCCCAGTACAATCAACTGTAGGAGAAAATCCTGTGTTGCAGAGGGTCATTGCACAGGTCACGGCCTGTACCCCAATGCCTTCTCCACCTCAATGTAAAGGGTATCAGGAGCCAGCATAGGCTGTTGTGCTCACATTGAGTGACTATGTCATACCATCTGCAGGGGCGGGGCTAGGGAGGGAAGGAGTCGGGGGTGGGACTGCAGGCGGAATAGAACTAGTTCCAAGAGAAATGACTACACCACCGGACAAACCATGACAAGACAAACACAACGCCTTTCCAGACTCTTGTGTCTTGTTCCTCAGGCAACATGAAAACACCAATTTGGGACCATTCACACGAAAAACGGCTTCACTCACTTTTTTTTTCTCATGATGGGGCCAAGTTACTGTGCTTCTTCGTACGCGTTCGCGTTTTTTTTAATTTTTTTTTAATGTATTTGTTTGTTTTGTTTGTTAAGCGGCATAGTCCTTTTATTGTTTTGAAAGGAAAGGCTGATTCAATCCACAAAGAGCGATTCCAATGAAGATATTCTGATCAACCCAACCGAAATTATTTGCCTTTGTTTTCTTGCAAGAATTACTGCCTTTGCTTTTTTTTTTTTTTTTTTTTTTTTTTTCAAGGTTTCTTTCGTTGTTTTCTCACATCGATTCACTTCGTGCGCACGAAAGAAACGCACGAAAAGGTCTACAAATGGAGTGAACATAAAGCGATTGTATTGAATCAGAGAGAATGAGGATGGACAAAAATATGAATGAGGGGAGCTGGAAGGGGCGGGGGGGGGGGGGGGGGGGGGGGGGGGGGGATGGCGGTTCTGTGTGTCAAAATGAGGAACGATTTAGTTCCGTTGAACTTATCTTGTGGTGGTGATTGATATGTTACTGTGGTGGTTGCTGTTGTATTGTTACGTGTCATTGTTCTGTGCATTTTCGCCACGATGCTCATTAATGACGCTCTCCATACACAAAAAACACTTTAGTTCATCGAACACAGCCTTAGCCACAACAAATCACAGAGAGCAATGTGTTTCAGAGAGAACTAATATCAACAGGAACAATGACAAATAAAATCAGCAAGTGAAGGTCTATGTAGCCAGGTGCTCAAATGGGCACATCTCTCGTGGTGGACCATCAGCAGATGAAATGGTTGTTCGGGAGTTACCTTTCCCTTACTTCCCTGGATTGATCAACCTTGGATTAGTTCGGGTCAACTCTTCAAATGGAATGCCTCAGAACTATATCATTATTATGTCTATGTCGCTGAAGTCACACAAATGAATGTATTTTTATTCTTTATGACTGTTGGACCGAAAAGCCTATATTTTCTAAACTAAACTGGCATTTTGACGATGATTTTGGCGTCATTTTTCATCGATCACCCGCCAGTTTTGAAATGGTGTTGTTTTGGAGTTACCTTCCCCTTACTCCTTGATTGATGAATTGGATTGTTTTGTGTCAACTCTTTAACATTAAGTGCCTCGGAAACCTTATCATTACTATATATACATCGCTAAAATCGCAACAATGAATGTATTTTTATACTTGGACCAAAAGCCCATATTTTCCCTAAACTGTTTCTCGCACAATCAGTTTTGCGCCAATTTTCATCTTCGCGACCAAATGGATTATTCTTGATTTGCAAAAGTTTGTGAAAAAAACGTCGAATCGAAACGTTCATTCCAAGTCAATTGCGTAAGCTGTCATTTTGTGGATCGCATGCTACGATTTTTTCCGTACAGTTTGCGACTCTACGACATGACTGACGATGCCGACCTGTCTGGAACAGTCGTCTTCTTCGTTCCACTTTGTGTCTTGTCGGAGTTGTGCGCTAATTGTCACTCTACGAAATTCAGATTCCCGATCGAAATGCTGTTAATGACTCTATGTCATGATAAATACAATTGAAAATGTATTGACATTACATGGTCCATTTCCACAGAGTATTTTTCCATCGAAAACCTTTATCCAGAGCTCATGTCGACAGCCAGGCGAGGAGGAACGAAGCAGAGAATGTCTAAATGTGCTTCTGGCTCAGCCATTTATTTCGCTGCAACAACTCCACTTTTCAATAGATAAATTTCTTCAGCCAAAAAAAACAGCTAAAACCTACAAATCAAAAACTTGATCGCGTGAAAAGTGGGGTCTGCGGGCAAATAATATTGCTGCTCTAGAACACCACATTTAGACATTTCTCTGTTAATTCTTCTATCTCAAGCACTACCAACAAATCAGAACAAACAACTGGTTCCCATCTTGGTTAGTTATTTTTTACACACAATGAATGTATATCCTCACCAACTAATTTTTTAAATTGAGGTTATTAAATGTATATGATGATAATCGCAAACCCACCCCCGCCTCAAGCGATGGTAGTACTCTTTAAACTGTAGATGGCACGACCATTAAACAAATTAGCATCTGTTTTTAATTCACTTAAATGAACATTACAACCTTGGGTTAATTAGAAAATCGGATGGTCTACTACCTGCATACTCATAAAAGCCACTTTCTAGTATTATGGGTGTTAACGCTATACGTTTCACCACTATTCATAAAAGCCCAAAATTCGTGAAGCCCTCTAGGAAAAAACGTACTCCCTTCTTTCTTCTGGAAAAGTGCATAGTAATTATAAGATTTTGCCTCATTAATTTTTAACTTAATGCCAAAATTGCTAAATACTTCTTTTAAAGAACAAAAGTTGTAGTAACCATCAGGTATTTTTAACTGCTTTAATAAATTACCTTGCCGTCTTATATTCACCCAGTTATTTTTAGCTTTCTCAGATATATTAATCACTTAAACTTTAAAAACCAATTTCTCTAAGAGCAACCCTTTTATTACCGCGCCTATTGTCAATTGGATACTTTAAGAACACAGTGTGCTTTGTTAGTTATATAAATGTGGCATTCCTTTTTAAATCCTTTTTAAAAAATCTATTTAAAATGGAGCCTTTTAAATATAATGAAAGTGCCACTTACGATGTAGGAGGGGTTTATGAGCCAAATCTTTGGACTTTAGTAACCTAACCATCGCAGTGGATGGATCATTATGGTTTCTAGTCAGACTTGTAAACCACTAAACTAGATATTTAAATCCTCCAATAAAGAGTAATAGAGTGCCATCAGCATGGTCAACTCACCCCATGGCTTTTTACCAGAATCAGTTAAATTTTGCAGTTTACTGCTCAACCACTGGCTGAGGTGTGTCATATACAAACCATTTAACCCCCAATTCTTAGTAAGGTCAGTATATAACTTTTTTATGTTTTATTACAGTATAGACGCATACTAATTGAACTACAGGTGCGCCTCCCCAACGACAACGCATTTAATCCATTCAACAGTCAATGGACAATAATGCATATGAAAGAATCTGCAACGAATTTAACATTAAACCTTCAAACTGACTTTAGGACAAAAGTTAGACCGCAATCACGGGTTAGGCACATTGTATTTGTGGGGCACACATACAGAATATAATTTGACTACTGGCCGGCCACACCTCTTTTAGGCCAAACAAACAAGTTAGATTGGGATCAATAGAACAAAAAACACCCAATGCTTGGGCAACATTTATACTTGGATAAAAGTGAGGCCTAACATGCCAGGAGTGCAAAGAACTTAATGACTCCATACGGACGTACGTTTGGTGTCTTATTAGGAGCGCAAGCACAGACCAAGTCTAGCATAGTGGATCAATTACAGGCTTTGACGCCAGAAAACAATTTTTAGCTATATAGAAGATGCTATTACTCTGCTGTTGATTTGCCTTCAGCATACGAAGGTACCAAAAACGTTCTTGCACATGCTAGGTCAAAGGTTGACTTTGTTGTAGGCATGGATATACATGCTGCCTTCTGACCTTAGACTGCAGATTGGCATGATACAGAATTATATAATGAATCCTTATAGCGGAGACGACCAAAACTTAGGACACAATCAAGGCTTAACACAAGGCCGCGCCAGCCATTTTTAAAAAAGTATCTAGCCCTGGAAAGCGACCCCCCACAGTTATAAGCACGCCCACAGCTAGAAAAGCGGTCCACACCGCCTGTTGATGTACTCTACCCGACAGACACACTAGCGAAAAGACTGCCCTTGTTGTGTTTTTAACTTTTACTGACTGGCCATACTTTATTTCACTAAAAATTAAATTCGGCAGCCAGACCTACGTCCACAGAAAGGTCAGCTCTTTTTAACCCGGGGGCCCTTTTTCATTAGTAGACAAAAAACCCCAAATAACAACACTGCCTTTATGCCAGGAGAGCATCAAGCGCTTTGGCAGTAACTTTTTTAATAGTTTCTAGTGGTGCAATTGTTTTCTAATCCAACTTTTACCCGGGGTGAGGCGTTGGAGGCGCTACTGGCCGCTGGGTGCACCGCCAGTTAATGCATAAACCAGTGTTGAGTAGCAAACCAACGGCTGTTAAATATATAATATTTTTAATTTCTGCTCTCTGAACAAAAATTCTTATTCTTTCTGCTAAGTAGTATTTTTTTGAAGTATTCTGTTTTTAGTTTCTCTGATTTGCTTGTTTGGTAGGGCTATTTTTTTTGTTTCATAAAACGCTATTAACCTGTTTTTTTTTGTTCCTTTAAAATTTCTTTCAAGTTCTTCTGTCTTTTACCCTTTTTCTTCTTTTTTTTACTAAATTGTTTCATTAGCCGTTTATTTTTTTTTCTTTTTTATTTCTCTTTTAAAAGCACACTAAAATTTGCCAAATTGTTTTTAGTTCTTGTTTATAGTTGTTAAGCAGACTTAGAAAGCCTGAGTTCACGCAGTTCAGTTTTAAAAGATCTCCTCGGGGTTCACGCGGGATCAGCTTTAAGATCCTGAGTTACGCAGCTCGCTTTAAGATCCCTGAGTTCGCGCTAGACAATGGAGGATCATCAATTGTTTCAAAAGCTTGCTTCTTCTTCAGCACTCAGCTCCCCTTTCTCGTTGACTAAGTGTTGAAGAACCCGCAATTGGTTTTTAACTGCGTTTCTTCATTAAAACTCGTCTCAATTTGCTATTACTTCATCTGTTTTTGACCTAACTCTTCAATAGGAACAATTTGTATTTCGGGATCGTGTTGGCAACCTCCGCTCCACTTTCTGAAAAAACTCTAACGGCCTAGGCTTTAGATTTGTAATGTTTAATGTTCTGCATCAGCAGAGGGAGTTTTGTTTTAATTGTATTTAGACTTAAAAACCTAGTTGGGTTTTGCATTGAAGTAACTCTTACAGGGTTTCCCCTTTAGTTTTTATATACAAATGACCCCCGCCCTTTTTCAAAATCTTTTAGGTTTCAGTACGTTTCGGTAGCTTTCGCTCTAGGCTTTATAAAATTTAATTCAATTCGTTGTGCAATAGTCTTGACGCTGTTTGGGAGTGAAGGGGCTACCCCTAAAAGTTCTTGACGAGCACAAGGAGTACAGAACCTGCCCCTTTGGCCTGCTTTTTGGTCCGCTCCCGCTCCTCGGTTGCTTCTGCTGTTTCCCAATTTTTCATTCTTGTATGAACGGCCCGGTTTCGTTTATCTTAAATTTTTCTTTAGGGAAATTAGGCACGTCAAATCTTCATCACCCATATTTATATATTTATTATTTTTTTGTTTTATAAAAAAAATGAACATCATAGGGCTGCGACCTTGATCCATACAAAAAAAAGCGAAGGAGCCCTGGCATAAAAAGGCATAAGACAGACTGTGCGGTGTTGTAAAAAAATCCATAAAACAATTGAGCCCAATGAAATGTTAACAGTAAGATTTAGTGACTCGGGGGCCCAAGATTTTATAAGCCCGGCAAATGCCAAGCTTTCATTCAAAAAAGATATTGATTCAGCAGATCCTAATGCTACTGTCGTTGCTAACCTGGGCAGGGGGCCCTCATTAAAATATGGTAATCAAACTGGGAAGGGAGGAAGCTTCTCAATGAGTAGCGCAGCATTTTTATCTTTTATTCGATTCTGTGGCTGCCTAGAACAGAAAGAAAAGACAAAATCTTTTTAGGGAATCCGAGTCCACCGGTCTTAAGCACAGGCCCTTTAAAGCTGCAGATGCCAAAAAGACGAGGGGGGGGGGGAACCAGGCAAAAAAGCGAGCATTTAGAACAGATTTTGATCCCTCTAGTTTTGAACTGTAAAAACATTTAGCCATATTTCCAAGGGCTAAGAGACGGACTTAATATGACTGACATTCAATGACAAGGGGGGGGCGTTATTATCAGATGATCTCAAAAAGTACACAAATCAGTAACATCTCTTTAATTTTTTACGTGGTTTTCTAACCCGGGAAATGCTGAACAATCTTTTTAAAACCCGTATAAAAGGAGGGCGGTTTTTTACTTTTTAAAGAGTTTTCACCACAGTCTAGCGATTTAAAAAAAGCAAGACGGGTGTCTGGGGGGAAAAGCTAAGCAATTCTTAAGGTCCTAAAGGGGGTTCTTTGCAAATTTTTAAACCCCGACCCCTTTTCGAGAGAATCTGGGGTGTTTTACACCCAAAAAAAGAGCAGTTGTTTGCAAGTGATGGCATGCCCCTTTTTAGTTGTATTAGTGGACTTTTACCTGCCAACACTTTGTGAAATAAGAAAATTGTTTGTGGAGGCAGGGCAGACAGCCCAAAAACGATCACGTGTGTAAAAAACTTCCTTCACGTTTTAAGACTCGAAGATTATTAACCCGAAAATATGGACTTGGCTGGATTTTAGGTCCGTATGACAAAGAATGCACGGGGGTGGAAAAAGGTAGGGGGCGAGGGTACTCATACAGAAAATAAGGAAAAAAAGGGAGAAAAGGCGATTTCAATTTCAGTTTTTGTGGTTTATGACGCCCCGCTGAACATTGAAGAAAATAGACTGAAAGAAATAGCCTTTTTAAAACAGATGGATAGTTTGAACTTTTTCCCCAAGACCGCATGTTCGTTATTTGGGGGATTACTGGGTGTGGGAAAAAACGGTCTTCGTGCTTGATTTGTTTACAAATGTTTACAGGTTTCATTCGAGAAATTTGGGTTTATATTCTGCAAACCATTAAGCCAACAAGTCTTAAAAAAGAAAGGCAGTTTGTTTGGACAGACGAGATATATATTTTTAGTTGATCCTACTGACAAGCTAAGCGACTGTTTAGAACTTTAAACATAGGCTATTTGTGGGAACGGAAACGCTGTTTATTATTGATGACTGTTCAGCGAAAAGCATTGTTAAAAAAAGGACTCTTTTTCTAAGCTAGTTTAGCGGGAAGACACGCATTAGTTTCTTTGTTGGCTTCTTAACTCAAAAATACAATACTGTCTTAAAAGACTTTAGGATCGAGTTAAATCAGGTCATCTTTTTCTATACTAAGGACAAGGACAGTTTGAAGAATGTTTTAAGGGGAAAACTATATTAATCGGCACTGGATGAACTAAAAAAAATAAAAGAGCATTTTAGAAAAATTTTAAGCACGTAAAACTTTGCTTGCCGGAATGACCCAAACCAGTTCAATACGTTTGCTTATAACAAATTGTTTTAATAAATGTTTATTATAGTTGTTTATAACAAAATTGTTTTTTTAATTTTTATATTAAAAAAGAATGTCTCGAGGGCCAGAATCAAAAGCAGAGTTAGCCCCATAAATGGTTGCGTAGAGAAAAAGATCTAGCGGGACACACCCGAGTTTGATCTAAATAGGAGTGGCAGGAAATGTTTATGGGTTTGGAATACAAGGAGATGGTGTTTACAAACGAACAGAAATTGAATTAAAGATAAAAAACGGCAGCAATTACCCTCCCCTTTAGAAGGGGAAAGAAATCTAAGGGCAAAAACGTTTTTTGGGCAAACGCAAATACAAACCTTCATAAAAAGAGAATGCCGGGGGTTGCTTCCTGACTTTTAACTGGGATTTAAAGTTTGAACTACGAAGCCCCTAGGTATACTTTGATAAGAAAAAACAATTTAGAAAAGTTTGAAAAAAGGACACCTTTTATTAGCCTAGTCCCGGGTTTACAACAGAAAAAGGATTGAAATAATAAGCGGGCCTGAATATATGCAGCGGAGAAGCTGTCCTTAGCTGAAGTGGGGGGTGACATCGTCGGTTAGAATTTCCCCCAAAATAGAATCCTGGCCTAGAAAAATGCGATGTTTTTCGTCTTATTTATTACCCCAAAAGGGGAGTCCGATCCTAGTTTGCCAGAGCATACGTTAATCAGTGTTTGTAAAATAAAGCTGAAAACTTGGCCCGGGCCTCTCAGGTAGTTTTTGCTATTATAAAAAATGGGGATAGAAATAAAGACTTTCTTATCATCTGACAAAGTCCTGTGATGGTTGACAAAACCAAACTAACAGTACTTGATTTTATTTTTATTAAGTATGTTGTTTTTATTGGGTTTTACTTTTTGGGATGAAGTGCTGCCAGAAGGGTTAATAAGAAGATATGTACAGGATTAAAAAATTAAATTTCTTGTTTTAAAATGGAAGACGGTAAAAACAGTTTAGATTAAAGCAAGGACTGAGCTTTAAGAGGAAATAGAAAGTGACTTGACAAGTATAGGGCTACTAGAAAGGGAAAAATGCTAAAGTTTGAATTTCCCTTTCTTATTAATACCCGGGTCATCAGTTTGTTGCCTGCTTAAGCACCCGGGGTTTGTGTCGGGTTTTTAGCTTCGGAGTTTGGGAACGAATGTCCCATAGCTTTTGGGGGTTGTCTGGTTGGGGGGGTTTAGGTGCCATGTCCCGATTGTAGTGCCGGTTTTAAAAACTAACGCCCCAAATACAAAAGCCAAGCCATTGTGCCCTGCAAGCAACCGCCAAAACTTCATTCATTAAGGCGATTATAAACAATAATTACTGGATGGAAAAGTACAGACGAAGAATTTTAAAAGGGCCATGGCTGAGTGATGATTACAGACGACAAAAAACTGACCTCAAAAAAGGAATGGAAAGACCCTTTTTTTCACAACAGTAAACACTGAAGCAATCGATTGAAACATTGGGCCAAGCAGAACTTGCAAACATAAACAAACCAAATAGGTTAAAAATAAGCCTGGGTTTAATTTTTGTATTACCTATTATTTTTATTTAAAATGAGACCAAAGTAGTTTACCCGAGCTTAAAAAAATATGCTGCACTTAGAGTTAAGGTGGAGCGGGGGGCTTTAAAGAGAAGAGTTAAGAAAAAGTTTGACGAATTTATTTACGATCTTTTGGAACCGATATTCGTGTTGAAAGTGTAACCAACGTAATCATAAAATGCCAGATTCTTGGCCCAACCCTACTAACATGAAGGAGTAGCTATTCAATTTATAATATTTAGTAAATTTTAGTATTTATTTTTTTTGTCTTACTCAAGTTATTTAAATATTATAGGCTAAATTTTACGTATTTATTATTTTTGTTTTACCTATATATTTGATCTTAAAAATGACGATCACAAAGACGTTGTGATGAGTATATGCCGAATCGGTGGGAATTGATTTAGTGAATTAGACATGGAATCATTAAACCCCTCAAGCGTTCAGGAAAGCGTAAACCAAGCCATTTCTAAAATCCAGAGTTCTTCAAATTGACCGCCAGTAAAAGTGTTGTTGGCATTCTGATTGAATATATAACCTGATGATAACAAATGCAAGTCTGGGGTTTTCAACTAGACAGAAAAGAAGTAATAGCTATTACGATTTTAATCTGAATGGGCTGATTACATTGCTTACACAGTTTAACCATGAATGGTGAAGAAGCAAAATTACGCGGCTCCGGCTCGGTTCTGATGGAACAGTCTTCGAAATCAGATTAAACAAACAAGTTCTATCCTATAGTTGGCAGTTCTTACTTCCTCTCCCCAGCGAGTTGAGTTATCAAACGAGCAGTCTTAAACATAATAACTTCAGATAAACTTATGCTTCATGTGGTGCTGTTTTGGGCGCATTTACACCAGTTAGAATAATGCAAAACAGAGTATCTAAATTATGGGCAGTATATAAATGAGCAGTCTTTTAATAACATAAACTTCCCAGTAGCATAGAAACAGTATCGGCAGTTTGCAGAGGCAAAACAAACCAAATAACGTTAACGTATAAAGTTTTATTTTGTGGGTCTGTAGCAGACAATTGGCAGGCCTCTAAGGATTTCTCCCATTACCCCACTTTAGGCGAACCCTTAACAGCAGGTAGGACATCGATTCTGTTTACAGACGGCTTCCAAGAATCATTATGTATTAATCAGATCATTAGCAGACTTATGGCCTATACTACACCGCACAAATTTAAACAGGAGGGCTTTGTAGAAGGTGTCTTGGTCAGAATCCCATCCTATAGAGGGGCGGCTGTGACATAAGAAAACATTTGTAAAGTTTTGTAGACTGGTAAAACCGAAACTTCTTACGACCCCCAACCCGGGTCTAAAATTAGTTTTTAAAAACATTATACAAAATGAGATGAGACCATACGTTGTTTATGCTGATTTGAAGCGATTTTGCCACAAGTACGACGGCCTCAGTGCCGGGCACAACAAAAAACGGCTTTATTAACCCACCATCAGATTTGTTCTTATGCAATTTGTTGTGTTGTTAGGTCAGATGGCGGACACACACAAACCAGAGATTTACAGAGGTCCGGACGCGGCGGGTCGTCGTTTTTACAAACACATCAAGCATCTTCGCAATCAATTCTCTATTCAGGGAATCTTAGGACATTTAAGATGATCCCCGAAGACCAAAGGCGCTATGAATCATATACACACTGTTAGATATGCGGCTCAAGAGCTAACACCAACAGTAATGAAGTGACAGTAAGGACCACGATCATTACTGGAAAATTCAGGGGGGCTGCACACAAGAGTTTTAATCTTCAACTCAAGGTGACCCTAAAAGCATGGAAATTGCCAATCTTCTTTTCATAACTTACGAGGATATGATTTCACTTTATCATGAAAGCAATAACTTCTGATTGTAAGAGGGTTAGTGTTATTGCACAATCATCAGAAAAGTACCTGATTTACTGTAGACTGTATATCCTTCATGATCTGCCCCCAATTTTTTGGGAGCTTAAGAAAAATAGCAAATCTCTAAAAAATGCCCAATAACAAAAAATTTTTTAACTCGGCTTTATCGAAAAAGGCCTTTTCCCCCTTTTGAATACATGGGGTCATGGGAGGGGTTTTACAGCGCCTCCCCCTAAAACGATTTTTACACCCCTCTTAGGGGTGGAGGCAAACTGACGTGACTATAATACGCACAGAAACCCCCACAGAATTTTCACTGCCCCAAAAAAGGGGGGATTATATGATCAATATTTTTTGGGCCCCCACGGTGTTTAAAAAGGGGGAAAATTTCCCTTTTAAAATTTTCAGATTAAAATGCATTTAAACATTAGGGCCCCAATTAAACGCTTACATTTTGCCCGGGGGGGGTTTTTTTGGGGGGCGCATTTTAAAGTCTACAAACTTTTAGATTGCAAAATCTGATTGGGGGAAATCCAAATGATTGAGGGGGGGGTAGGGGAGGCATTAGCACCCCCCGCCCCCTTCCCGCAAAGCCAAAATAAGTTTTTAATGACTAGCCCCCCAAAAACCCTCTAATATCTAATGCACTTAACGCCAACAATCTGTATGGGGGGGGCCCTGACCCCGGCACTGCCAAATTTAAAACTTTAAAATGTTCGTAGGGGCCTTTTATACGTTAATAATATTTTGGGGTTTTTACCGCTTTCCCTGATTATCCAATAGGAAAAATTTAAAAAGGTTTTTATTAGAATACCCCAAAAGGTTTTCAGCCCTTTTTAAAAAGATTACCCCCCGCAGCAGAAAGTTTAAAAAATGAGCCCCCCCGAAACCCCCCAAACTGTCCCCAAAATTGAAAAAGGGCTAAGTCGTATGTCTTCAGATGCACAGTTTTCCCCAAGGGCCGGACAAAAAATTCCCCCCCTTCATAGAATAATAAAATTTAAAAAAGGGCCTTTTGAGGCTTTAAAACTGAAGAATATGATTTAGGACTGGGGGGCCCTGGGGCTTCGAAAAAATTTTTTTTAAAAAAATGCAACGTTTTTTTGGCAAAACCATGGAGAACGTTTACAAAACGTTAAAAATGAAATTTTGTTAAAAAAGAACAAAGAGAAATTTAAACTTTGGGTTTTTAAACCTAAATCCAAGATTTAGAAGATTTAGCGACCCGCCGGGGGTTTGGGGTTATGATGAAAAAAAAACAGAATGTGAGTTGGACAAAGGTGTTTATGGGGTTTTCTGTGTTTTGAGCGTAAAAAAATTTTTAAAAGTTTAAAATTTTTTTTTGACTATTTTAAAACCGCGTACCCAAAGTCAAGTCCTTTTTCACAGACACGCCCCTTTTTTTTGGGTTTTCCAAGAAGACTTTTATAAGGTTTGAAGAGAAGTAGCTTTAAAAGGGGGCCCATGGGTGGTATGCCCCAAAGTGTATCCAAAAAATTGGGGTTTTTCATTCACTGTAAAAAAAATTTATTGGAAAGATGAAGGTAAATTTTTAAGGGGGAGTTTACAAGAATATTTTGGGGTTACGGTAAAAAATGTTAGTGGGTTTCTACCGGGAAAATTTTGTTTTAAAGAAGAAGGTTTAAGGGGACAAATAAAGAATTGGGAAAAAAAAAAATCACGACTACCAAAAAAAAGGGGTTTTCTTTTAAAACAAAAAAAATTTTACACCAAAAATTTTAAAAAGGCTCTACTCTTCATCAAGTAAAAAAAACAACTGCTTTTTAATAAAAAAACACTATCCCCCAAAAAATAACAAACGAATTACGTTAATCCGAGTTTTCCCTTTGCGTAGGGCCCCCCGGAGAACGATTGAAAAAATTAAAAAAATGACTTTTAAATTAAGATCTTAAATAGTCTTAACTAACTTAAAAAAATACTTTACTTAAACCTTAATGTACTTTACTAGTACCTTTTTTTTTTTAAAATCTTAACTGTATTAACTAGTTTAACATGACTTGCACTTAACTTGCACTTCCCCTTTCACTTAACTTTTTATAACTGTTTTAACCAGTACTTAACTTTTTACTTAACCCGTACTTAACTTTTACTTAAAAAACATTAAAAAACTAATTTTTTAAAAAAAGGGTCTAAGCAGGGGGGGGTTGTCTTTTTTTTCAGAACCCGGTTTGTTCAGTAAATATGTTATACATACTGTGTCTGTGTTTCTGGCTTCTCTCATTCTCATTCCAGAATCAGTCTGTAACAATATGAGCATGTACAGGATTAGGGCAGTCACAACACTACAATGTATGTTCCGTGCAACATGTTCCTAATGTCAGTGTGCCCATCGGCGTGTTGGATTCCCGGACCACATGTTGACGTCTTCCTGCCTGCCCTCTGCCATGGACAGACCAGCCTGCACCAGCACTGAGTATCGTACGCTTTGGGGCATTGACTACAGAGCCATGGACAATTCAGCCATCAAACTCGTTTTCATCAGTGAGCCTGTCAGCGTGTTCAATGAGTGGGCCTGAGATGTCTCCGTTTTGGATCCCTCCCAAGTCCCATAACTGAGAAAGCACTGGTCTGTGGTCTCCCCTTTGCTTCTTTCCTGCCTCCTTTTTACATCACTGTATCCCCTCCCAATCCCATGGAATGATCTCTCTACGCCAAAACAGAACAGGAAGTGGTCTGCTGCATTTATTACACTGTCACGTAAGTTTGAGGCATCCAACTGGTTTTCATCATCGTGTCCGCTGTGTCTTGGATGACTAGGTGGTGCCTAGAAGATCTGTGTGTGGTCGGTCCTGTTGCTATGTATTGACTGATGTGCACCAAAGTGGAGTGTGTTAGGCGTAGGGCGTGGACAACAGAGTCATGGATGTTTCATGCTTTGAACTGCTTGTTCACGGTGTGTCTGTCCATGGGTGTTTCATAAAAAGACCACATCATGACAGCCTTTGCTTTTGGCCGCTCCCACGGCCATTTAGCGACCAGTGCATCCCAGGAGTGAGTATAAGCTGGATTGGGGGAAGCATTCAACCGTCATGGATACTCTGTGAGTCTAAAGCGTTTTCACCAGTGTGGCTGTTTATGTGTTGAGTAAGTAG
>JAMYXO010000107.1:37500-81366 GCA_033310375.1 Conus canariensis
GTTAACCGTCTGTCAATATTATTGAATTTCACTGGCTATAATGTCACAACAGTTATAATTAGTGTACTGGAGAATGTATGATTGTTCACTTGACTCAAGGATGTAAGTACCGTCACCCATCGACCTTTAGCACATCATTGACGAAAAACACCATTGTAGAACGTTGGGCGCCTGTATCATCAGTTGAAAATCCAAAACAAATTCAAATAAAATCGAGATATTTTCAAACAGTTTATCACACACATGCTCTGCCATCACGATCACGAAATGTCGCAAAATAACTGATCGCGCATCCAACGGCTTGAATATGAAAAAGCTTGTGCAAGTTGATAATAGTCATGTAGATTTTCATTGCCAAGCAAATCGCATGAATAAAGAATAAGAATTATGCTGATTTAACGAACATCAGTTCCAAGTTACAAAAATGAATCTCTCAACACATTAACAATCTATAAATAAGTCTAGCCTACAAATCCAAACATCGCCTACCTCAGGCAATCTTCCCGAAATGGTTGTGGAATTCTGGCTGATGCTGCCGCTCTGGCCCACACCAACCCCATAGACCTTGGCCTGTCCGTAGACCCCACTCCCCCCCCCCCCCCCCTGGGGGGGGGGGGAGGGGGGGATTTATGAGTGAAATTTTCTGATACTTTGTTCATTTTAAAATTTTATGGCATATGTTACCCCGCTGTAACCAAAGGTTATTTCAGGATATACGAGCGTTACACTATAGTAACCCTACCGATGGTGATTATTCAGGGGGTGGGGTTATTTTAAGTCTCTTAAATCAAATTTCTTCTTAAGTATTTGTATTTAATTTGGTACCAAACTAAAGAATACTAAAAAGGCTATCTGCTCATGGACATTTCACAACCATACAAGGAATGCGGAACATGTTCTTTACGAACAAAATTTAAAATGCATATGAAAACACAGTACGATACAAAAAAACAACTTGTCAATGGTAATGACATGTCTCTGAGTACAGATAAAAAAAAACCTCTCACCCTATTCATTGCTGATGTCACAGCCATCTTGAAAGACAGCATCAGCCAAGCTGCCAAGCTGAGGTGGACTAGTTTGTGTACTCGAAGAGCACAGTTATAATGTTTGCCAGCAAACACTTGCTCCATTGACCCACTCGCACAGACAGCAGACTGAATGACTATTCCAGCAAGACCAGTTCCCTCATCAGTTTGCCAACAGCGCCAAGGAAAGAGCAGACTGTATGGAAGCTTCCTAGTCTGACAAAGATGTCTTGGAAGAGATTGTTCTGCCACACAAAGTTTTATGCTTTCCTTGCTACTGCTAAGTCAAATGTAACTAATGTTATACCTTGCCCCACTTGCTTTGCTGCTGCCTGTGACACTTTGAGGACATGCTGGACTGTGGAATTTTCTGTGATGGGGTGGTGGATGGGTGGCATGTAGTCAACAGTAGACTGCATCCTTTCTATCCCTTCTTCTCCTGTGAGAGACATCCATCCTCCCCATCCAGGCACCAGTTGATTTCCATCTTTGGCCTCAAGTCTGGAGAAAACCCACCAAAAGTCAACAACTTTAGCTTTGTAGACTGCCTCTGGGTTTGAGAAATGAGTGTCGATAACATTCAAGTTGGGTTCTGCCTTTTCTTTTGCAAAGCAGGGTGGTACGTGTTTCTTGGTTCAGACTGCATGGAGCATTGGTGGTTTTGAGGAGCAGGAGATAGTTCTGTTTGAGAAGGAACTGTGTCATGCACTGTGTCTCCTGTCACCTCTTGAATAACTAGGCCATGAGTGGAGTGGGTGGTGTCAGCTCCTGAAAGGGTTTCTTCGTTCAGGTCAAAGTTATCCCAGCAGAAATGAATCACTTTGTTCTGTTCCAAACTCACCGTTGAAGGCAGAAGACTAGCACACTGATGTACAGAGTTGGCCATAGCAGTCTCAAGTCCTACAATTGTTTTGTATCCAGCAACGTGTTCAAAATGATTCAAGAGACTTAGAACTTCAGAGCTACCAGTAACATGTCTGATAGACATTCCAAGTAGAAGATGTTTGGGCATTTTCCACTTTCCCCTGTCAAAGAGTATGTCCTGGCGATGGAGGATGCTAATCTGGTGGTTTTGTTTTGCTCCACAGTACTACTTTTTCCAGACAGCAGGTTTTGGAGAAAATCTGTGAGAATAGCTGGAGGATGGACAGCATCAGACTGAAGGTACTCTGTAGATGGAGGCCATGGCATGTCAGGTGCAGCTCAAAAACGCATCCAAGATGTGTCGACAAAGGACATATGCAGACTCCTCAAGTTGCCTTTCTTCTGAAGCTGCTGACACAAACGCTGTCTCAACTGCCTGACCTCGGGCAAGTTCGTCACAATAAACACGTTCACTGCGATGGTTTGGAGCCCAAAATGTTATTCTGAAGCCAAAATATTTCATTATCTTTTCTGTCAGTTTGTAAGTCTTGTATCCTGGGTTGTAGAAGTCAGGGGAATGTTGTTGCATGTATCCACGGTACTTCTCTCTCAGCATGGTCATTCTCTCCACCTGCGCACCTCTGATCAAGGCATTTTCAACGTACTCACATATGTACTCAAATGCCCTCTCATGTGCCTGTAGCTGCTCAACAGATGTCTGGCCTGTGGATGTTTCAGCATGCCTGCCTTCAGATCTCACATAGTCTTTCCTGCAACCCTCATGATAGTGAGCTTCACGTGCTACCAGATCTACATCTTGATAATGAGTGAAAATGTCATCATGCGTAATTTTTGCTGCATCCTTTATAGACTGTTCTGCCGTCTTGGTGACTCATTTTACAAGTTTGTCAAAACATGTAACTCCTTTTGAAGCTTTCTTCCTGAATTTTTTGTTGCAAAAGATACATCTGTCGTTTGGAAGCAGTGGGCCTGATGTAGCAACAGCAGTCCTCTTTGGTTTAGATGGTCCTACAACTTCTTCACTCTCTGTCTCATGTTTCCTTTTCTGGCAAATTTCACATTGGTAAACCGTGCATAACAGCTTCTGTGATAACCATGGCGAGTAAAGTCCATACTTTCTGGAATGCAATCACAAATCTGATCTAGTCTATGACATGCTACATTTGAAGCACGTCTCAAATGGAGAGACTTCTGGATAGGTTTTTTTTTTTTACTTTCTTCAGTTAGTGGGGTTATAGTCTTCTTTTTTTCTGTTGTTTTTTAAATGAATTACACATGTTCTCCCATCTCTTGAACATTTTCCTTTGCATTTGGGTGTGCTTGTAAAGGTCACTGGTTGTTCATCTGCCATGGTGCAAATCTGAATTCACGCAGGCGAAGATGACGCATTTTTAATTACAGTGTAGTTAGAGGCTGCAAACCTGCCCATTCCCAATGATCGAAACAAGACGGTTAAAAACAAATGGATACTATAATGCAGCAAAGCGGTTTGCCCTATTCATACACTTTGTCAAAGTTAGTGGTGAAGTACGCAGAACTAAAACTAGCAACGAACTCAAGCAGCGGTTTTTCCAAAGCACGGACACGCATGTCGGAGGTTCTCCAGCAACCCAAGCAGAATAGTGCATCTTGCGCTGTGACAGCGAGTACCATCTGCTATACTAATCTAGGCTACACATGCTTAGCACAGGAGTCTGGCCGAAATAATGAGACACGCGCAGCAGACGGGATGGGCAGAGGTGTGTAGAAGATGTGTGCATGTACGCTTTACACACACACACACACACACACACACACACACACACACACACACACACACACACACACACAGAGGTGGGGATGGGGGTGAGGTGGGTTTACTAAGGACATGCATACATCATGCTGCAGACAGAGATCACAGTAAAGCACACAATGGCATGCACACATGACTGCTTTGTATGTTAGATTTCTTTACAAAGACAACATTTTGCGACAAGAAGAAGAAAATACACAAGCGCCTTCGTAAGATAGGTGTGACTTGAGAGACAAAGAAACTCATGACATTATTATTTTTATTATTAGACCAGTTGCTCCAAATCACTGGTTCATGTTATTGAATCTCTCACCACTAGAGAAACATTGCCTCAACGCGCTGTCGTAAACGCATTACTTTTAGTGCCACACCGATGTGACGTTATAAACGGATGTTACAGTACTTACTTTTCGTAGAAAATCTATGATCACAATAACGAAATCTTGATCTAGGCCTAAGTGAACACACGCTGTTTTGTGATACACACTGAACTGTGGAGACAAAACTAGCAAGAAACGCGTGGATAGGTGTCGGCTGCTCCACTTGCACGGGGAACAGAACAGCGCACAGCTGTGGTTGAGTGGTACGACAGATTTCAGCTGCATGCGATTCGGATGCCCATGCACAAACATCATCACTGTATCTCTTTTTGTAAAATACCAGCAGAATAGTGTGCAGATATATCGAGGAAATTTGTTTTAGATGTCATTCACGACAAACCTATGAGATATCAAGCCAGATTATATGTGACAAACAGAGAGTAAACACCCCTACCCCATAATGCTAAATACAAGGCGCAAAGAGGAAAAAACACACTAATAATGCAGCTCTCAATGCCAAAATAACCTGTTTACCAGAGGGTAACATGTCAAATGTTTCCTCCCATATCATAAGCTTTCTAGAAAACCAAGTCAAAAAATTCCCCCCCCCCCCCCCAGAGGCGGGGGAGGTTTCCACCCCTCCAGACCAAGGTCTACCAGCAATGGTACGTCCAGCCTCCAGTCCCTTCTGTGGTGGGTCGCACGAATGGCCCAGCTCCCCTTGGTCTGCGGCCGTCTCTTGCTCTTCGCCAGATTACTGAACCATTTCTCCACGGCTAGCGTGCTGTAGCCTTCTTCAGTTTTAGATCTTCCTCTAATCTGCTTCAAACGCTGGATCGTTGCAGAGTTTAATCTTCTTGCTGTCACCTTTCAATGCCTGCTGCCCGTTGTTCCCGATCTTGCCGAAGATCAGTGTTGCTCGGTGACATTGAATGTTTAGTTTAGTTGTCAACGACAAAGGCAGTTCATTGGTCAACGGTAACATGTGACTTTACTTGGAGATATTTGCCAATAAACCATGGATACAAGGGACATAACAACGAACGAAACTTACGTATTTGTTAAAGACGTCACAAAATATTTTTCGTTCTATTTATTTATGAGCTTGTTCCGTCACACACACACACACACACACACACACACACACACACACACACACACACACACACACACACACACACTCACGCACACGCACACACACACACGCACACACTCACGCACACACACACACACACACACACACACACACACACACACACACACACACACACACACACACACAGATGGTTGTAGAGGAGGATGGATGGAAGCACAGATGGTTGTAGAGGAAGATGGACTGGATCACTGACTGATAGAACAAGTTCAGGATGGTGCTGTTGACCCTGAACTGTGGGAGCTTCTGCAGAAAGAAAAGATGCTGGTTGGCCTTCTTGCAGCACATGTCGATGTTAGGGGTCCGCTCCAACTTGTCAATGACTGTGTCGAAGTACTGGTAGGTGCGCACAATGCGCACTTCCTCTTCCTTGATGACAAGTGGGTGGGTGCTGCTTGGGTTCCTGCAGAAGTCGATGACCATCTCCTCTGTCTTGGTGACATTGAGCTGAAGGAATTTCCTGTCGCACCAGTCCACCAACTTGCTGACTGCCTCTCGGTACATGGTTTCATCAGAGTCGTGCATCAGCCCTGTAAGCGACGTGTCATATGCGAACTTGATCTGCAGATTGCATGCCTTCCTGGTGCAGCAGTCAGCTGTGTAGATGGTGAATAGGGCATGCGACAGAACACTCCCCTGTGGGGCTCCTGCATTGGTCACCAGGACATCAGAGACAACCTTGCCAACTACGACTTGCTGTGGTCTGTCAGTCAGGAAGCTGAAGATCCATTTGATGATATCTGGGTTAACAGCCATGGCCAGTAGTTTCCCGACGAGGAGAAGGGGCTGAATGGTGTTGGAGGCACTTGAAAATCCACAGATAGAACCCTGGCGAACGTCCCTAGCCTATCCGGGTGCTGGTGGAGGTGGTGCAGCATTGTCTGGATGGCATCTTCTGTGCTCCTACCTCTGGTGTAGGCGAACTGCAGTGGATCTTGATGGTCTTCAGTTTCTCCCCTGAGATGCTTGAGGACAATTTCCTCAGTACATTTCATGGGGACTGATGTTAGCGCCACTGGTCTGTAGTCGTTGAGCTGACTGATCACTTTCTTCTTTGGCACAGGAATGATTGTGGATGATCTCCATAATCGCGAAACATGGCCTTCCTGAAATGATCGCTGGAACAGCTCTCTGAAGACATGGGCCAAGGAGTTGCTGCAGGTTTTCAGAGTCCAACTGCTGATGCTATCCGGACCAGAGGCACTTATGACATTTAGCTTCCTGAACAGTCTGCGGACTTCCTCTCCACTGATGGTCACTGGGGATCCAGGGACTGGGGCACCGTGTCCATGGCTCGCTGCTGCTCAATGCTGAAGTTCCGCTGGTCAAAACGTGTGTAGAACACATTCAGTACATTGGCCAATCTCCTCTCATCATCTGCTCTCAGTTCAGCTTTCTTGGGCCTGTACCCTGTTATGGCAGAGATGTTCTGCCAGCACTTCCTGGAGTCACCTTGCCGGAAGTTGTCCTCGAGTTTTGCAGAGTACTTCTTCTCCTCCCTGATCCTCTTGTCGATCTTCTTCTAGGTGAGCTGCATATTCCTGGTGTCCTTTTCTTTCAGAGCTGACTTTCTCTCTTTTAGCAGCTGTTTCAGGTCCTTGGTGATCCAGGGCTTGGAGTTGGGTACAGCTTGATCTCCATTGTCTGTAGTACCATGCCCACGCAAAAGTTGATGTAGCTGGAGATCACGTCAGTTGTCTTGTCTAGTGGGCTTCTCATCGTCCAGAAACACGCCCCAGTCTGTTTATTCAAAATAGGCGTGTGTGTGTGTGTATGTGTGTGTGTGTGTGTGTGTGTGTGTGTGTGTGTGTGTGTGTGTGTGTGTGTTAGTGTGTGTGGTGTGTGTGCGTGTGTGTGTGTGTGTGTGTGTGTGTGTGTGTGTGTGTGTGTGTGTGTGTGGTGTGTGTGTGTGTGTGTGTGTGTGTGTGTGTGTGTGTGTGTGTGTGTGTGTGTGTGTGTGCATACATGCATGCGTACGTAGCTGCGTATATTTGTGCCTGTCCGTACGTTGGAGCGTACCACTATAATTCTTTTGTAGTTATTTCTCTTTCTGTGGCCCAACTCATATCTGCAGGACTCTCATCCACAGTGTGATTTGAAGCTGCCCTGATGTTAAAACACCAAAATAGCAACATTAACAAATTTAAGAAAAAAAAATAACGATACTGGCAAGAATCTATATTCTCTTCCCTTTAATTCAGTTGACGTGTAGAAACACTACTTTATACAGCAAAGAAAAAACAAATACTTCTCCTGTCTGAAAATGTTCAGTATTCTTTTCGATAGAAAGTGTTTTCAGTTGTAATGAATTCGCTGAATGATCATGCATTCCCGTTAGATCAACTCCAAGCATTAGTGGCATTGTCGCTGGGCCACATATTTCACCCTTTTACTACGTGTGGTTAAAATGAACTCTGTAGTGTTTGTGCAATCTTTGCTGACAAAGCGCGCAAAAAAGGAAGAAAAAAAAATTGATAGTGAGATGACTGCAGGCGGAAACTGACACAAACCTAACAGAGAAAGAACTGTTCTGTACGTTGGACAAGAAGAAAAAAAGATAGGGGCAACAAAAGACAAAACAACACACGACGCGTTTCGAGACTTCTTTAGAATGAGTTTCAGACATCCAGAGACCAACCAGGTGTACCGTGCATAGACTGCGCTATGTACTAGTTCGGGGGCAGGGTGCATTCCCACCCCCAGATGTGGATGCGTCCCACCTCTGCCCAAATAACATCTGATACTGCCAGACCACATCAGTCTGGAGCCCAGTACAATCAACTATCAGAGAAAATCCTGTGTACAGAGGGTCCTTGCTCAGGTCACGGCCTGTACCCCCAATGCCTTCTCCACCTCCAACTGTAAAGGGGATCAGGAGCCAGCACAGGCGTTGTGCTCACACTGACGTGACTACTGTCATACCATCATGCAGGGGCGGGGCAGGGAGGGAAGGAGTCGGGGGAGGGACTGCAGGCGGAAATAGAAACCTAGTTCCAAGAGAAATGACTACGCCGCCGGACAAACCAATGACAAGACAAACACGACGCCTTTTACAGACCTCTTGTGTCTTGTTCATCAGGCAACATGAAACACCATTTGGGACCATTCAACACGAAGAACGAGCAATCACTCACTTTTTTCTCATCGTGATTGGACAAGCGTTACTCCATTTCTTCGTAGGCGTCGCGTTTTGTCATGTCATTTGTTTGTTCGTTCGTTGGGCGGCATAGTCCTTTTATTGTTTTGAACTGTTTGGAAAGAAAAGGTTGAATCAATCCCACAAAGAGCGATTCCAATGAAGATATTCCTGATCAACCCCAGCCGAATTACTGCCCTTTGCTTTCTTGTAGGAATTACTGCCCTTTTCTTCCTTTTCAAGGTTTCTGTAATTGTTTCTCTCAACATCGATTCACTCTGTGCGCACGGAAAGGACTACAAATGGAGTGAACATAAATCTGATTGTATTGATTTAGAGGGAATGAGTATGGGCATTAAATGTGAAGAGGGGAGCCGGGGAGGGTTGTCAAAAAGAGGAACGATTTAATTCCGTTGAAGCTGTATTTTGTTATGGTGGTGGCTGATGATGTCACTGTGGAGGTTGCTGTTGCTGTTGTTACGTGTCATTGTTCTGTGCATTCTTCACCACGCTGCTCATTGATGACGCTCTCCCATACACAAACCACACTTCATCCGGACACGGCCTTAGCCACAACCAGTCCCAGGGAGCAATGTGTTTCAGGGAGAACCAATATCAACAGGAACAACTGACAAATACATCAGCAAGTGAAGGTCTTCGTAGCCGGATGCTCAAATGGGCACCTGTCTCGTGGTGACCCAAGGCAAATGAAATGTTCTGTTCGGGAGTTACCTTCCCCTTACCTCCCCTGATTGATCAGTCTTGGATTAGCTCGTGTCAACTCTTTCAAATGGGAATGCCTCAGAACCTTCATCATTATTATGTCTATGTCGCTGAAGTCACACAAATAAATGTATCTTATTCTTTACAACTGTGTTGGACCGAAAAGCCCATATTTTTTAAAAACTAAACTGGTATTTTGCACGATCGATTTTGGCGCCTCTTTTTCTCCATCGCCCGCCAGTTAACATGGTTTGTTCGGGAGTTACCTTCCGTCTGACCTCCTTTGATTGATGAATCTGGATTATTTCGTGTCGACTCTTTAACATGCCAGTGCCTCGGAACCTATATCATTATTATGTATACGTCGCTAAAGTCACAACAATGAATGTACTTTATACCTTGGACCAAAAAGCCCATATTTTCCCTAAACTGGTATCTTGCATAATCAATTTCGGCGCCATTTTTCATCTTTCGCCAACCAAACCTGGACTATTTCTTGATTTCCCAAAAGTTTGTGAGAAAAACTGTCGAATCAAAAACGTACGTTCCAAGTCAAGTCCGTAAGCTCTCATTTTGTGCATCGCATACCTACGATCTTTTCCGCACAAGTTTGCGACTCTACGACATGACTGACGATGCCGACCTGTCTGGAACAGTCGCCTTCTTCGTTCCACTTTGTGTCATTGTTGGAGTTGTGCGCTAATTGTCACTCTACGAAATTCAGACTTCCCGATCGACATGTTGTTGATGACTCCATGTCCATGATAAATACAACTGAAAATGTATAGACATTATTGGTCCGTTTCCACAGAGTATTTTTTCCAGAGCTAATGTCGACAGCCAGGCGAGGAGGAAAGCCAGTTGTGTTTGGTACTTCTTTTCAAAGACCAAGTTCTCCGCTCAGATACAGTCTTGGAGAATCACATCTACAGGTGTGAACAGACTGAAACGCCTGCTGTTCAGTCATGACAAAAAGAGTTCATGCTGTTCGGTGTTTCTCATCGCAATAGAGAAAAATAGGACACAAACTCGTTGACTATGGGTTCATTCTCCGATTTTAGTCACCAACAATGTCTTACAGCGACAACGTTATCCAGTGTGACATATTTCATATTATTCCTTGGGTTCTGAAGTTGTCATCCATAGTCTATGAATATGTTGGAATGCTTTGAACGGACGGCGAAGCAGAGAACACGGAAGCTACTACAGAAAGCACAAACTCGTGTCAGTTCCTGGTTCGCCAGGCCCGTTTGGTCTGCGGCACCGTGTTGCTGACACCCACACTCACACATATACACACCTACAACTACACACACATTACACACACATCACACATACACACACACACACACACACACACACACACACACACACACACACACACACACACACACACACATACACACACACAAACACACACACACTATTATTGTTATCTTGTCAGAAAAACGTCCAGAATAAGTTAAGATGACAATTAGGTCCCGTAATCACTGATTGAACATGACACATAAGACATCTTCAGCACTCTTTAATGGCATTTCACTAATTAAGAAGGGAATTGGTCAAAAGCAATATCCCAGACAACGTGACAAAAAGAACACACACACACACACACACACACACACACACACACACACACACACACACACACACACACACACACATGTAAAACAGCATGAGACAGATCAAACAGACCGAGAGGAAATACGAGAGTCCAGACAGACAGACAGACAGACAGACAGACACACAGACAGACACACAGACACAAAGAGACACAAGAGGCACAGCGACGAGTACAGACAAAAGAATGAGACAAATAGAGATAGACAAAAGAAAGCAGGGATGGGATTACGAAATGACAGCAACCAACAACAGCAACATGGACAAAAGACATCCAGCAAAAAATAGGAAATAACTGACGAACGACTTTTTTTAATAAAGAAATCAAGAGAGAAAGATACAAAGGAAAGAAAGCAACTTTGAAAGTTGGGGGGGGGGGGGGGGGGGGGGCAGAAGAAAGAAAAAAGGAGAGAAAACAGGATACACAGGAAGAAAGAACGAAAGAAAGGGAGTAAAGAAGACTGGAAGATAGGAAGAAAGAAGGAAAGATCGATAGATAGAAAGAAAGACAAACATCAACCAACAAAAAGAAAGAAGTGCACACCGAAACAAGGCACAATTGACACAAAGTTGTCATCCGTCTGTCTGGAGAGACAATGGTGTTGTGCTGCAGGTGAAGTCTCCGTCATCAGTGTCTGTGGGTGCCGACGCCATTCTTTGCCCGTCTGCGGCGCCTCCGTTCTTCCCACTGGGCCTCTCTCCTCTGCTCTGCTCTGCTTGCTTGATGCCGGCCTTGACGGTGGACCGCCAGCTGACCCGGTCTGAAGCTGCTGTCTCCAGGTCTGCTGGGTCGAGGTTGCCAAAGACAAACACAGAAATTTTCGACAACAACAACAACAAGAAGAGTACAGAAAGAATGAAAGGGAGACAAGATGAGGATGTTTTCAATAAAGAGAGAAATAGACAAGAGAAAGTTTAAATGTCTGTTCTCGACCAGCAATCTTATTTCGCCCGCAAACCCCCTTTTCACATAATCAAATTTTCTTAACCAAAAAAAAAGCTAAAAACCTACAAAATTAAACAAATCTAATCGCGTGAAAAGTGGGGTTTCCGGGCGAAATAATTTTCCTGCTCTAGAACCGCACATTTAAACTTTCTCTCTGATTAACTAACAGGCACTGTGTTTGGTGGGACAACTTGCAACTCTTCGCGAACAAACGATCTTTTAGGGGCAGGCTTTTTAGAAGATAAAGTCTCTCTTAAATAATACACGGGAGGGGCTGTTTTCATAATTCTTTCAACTTCATATACGTCTACGCTCCATATAGGGTCTGTGGCTCTAATTCTAACATCACCCTCTGCCTCTCCAAGCATACAAGTATCTTACTTTTAGTCCAAAAGGCAAGAGTTTTTGATTACCTTGGATGTCTTCAGTAATACTTTTTTTTTTAATTTGATCGCGTTCACTGGCTTAAGGCCTGTTGCTTTAAATTCTTCATTGTTCATGGCGCGTAAGACTGCTGACAGGTATCTATACTTTCTCTCTGATTAATCTTCTATCTCAAGCACCACTAATAAATCAGAACAAACAACTGGTTTCCCGTCTTGGTTAGTTATTTTTACACACAATGAATTTATGTCCTCACCAACTAATTCTTTAAATTGACTGTTTTCACCAAATGTGTTTAACTGATAATCGCAAAACCCCACCTTAGTTGAAGGCAACACTCTTAGAATCGTAGATGGATTTCCATTATACAAATTAGTGTTTGTTTTTAATTCACTTAAATGGACATACAACCTTGGGTTAATTAGAAAATCGGATGGTCTACTACCTGCATACTCATAAAGACCGCTTTCTACGTACTTATGTGTTTTAATATGATACGTTTCATCACTAGTATGAAAGCCCAAAATTCGTGCAAGGCTTCTAGGAAAAGTGTACTCCCTTCTTTCTTCTGGAAAGTGCATAGTAATTATAAGATTTGCCTCATTAATTTTTAACTTAATGCCAAAATTGCTAAATACTTCTTTTAAAGAACAAAAGTTGTAGTAACCATCAGGTATTTTTAACTGCTTTAATAAATTACCTTGCCCGTCCTTAACATTCGCCCAGTTATTCTTAGCTTTTTCAGATATATTAATCCACTTAACTTTAAAACCAGTTTCTCTAAGAGCAACCCTATTATTACCGCGCCTATTGTCAATTGGATACTTTAAGAACACACGTGTGCCTTGCTTGGTTATATAAAGAAACATCCTTTTTAAATCCTTTTTTTTAAAATCTATTTAAAAATGGAACCTTTTAAATATAATGAAAGTGCCACTTACGACGTAGGAGGGGTTTATGAGCTCAAATCTTTGGACTTTAGTAACCTAACCATCGCAGTGGATGAATCATATGGCTTTCTAGTCAGACTTGTAAACCCACTAACTAGATATTTAAATCCCCCAATAAAGAGTGATAGAGTGCCATCAGCATGGTCAACTCACCCCATGGTTTTTTACCAGAATCAGTTAAATTTTGAAGTTTACTGCTCAACCACTGGCTGCGGTGTTTCATATACAAACCATTTAAACCACCCCAACCTCTTAGTAAGGTCAGTATATAGCTTTCATGTTTATTACCAGTATAGACGCATACTAACTGAACTACAAGTACGCCTCCCCAACGACAACGCGTTTAATCCATTTCTCAGCCCAATGGACAATAATGCATATGAAAGAATCTGCAACGAATTTAACATTAACCCCTCAAATAACTTTAGACAAAAATTAGACCGCAATCACGGGTTGGGCACATTGTATTTGTGGGGTCAGCGTAGAGAATATAATTTTGACTACTGGCCCGGCCACACCTCTTTTAAGCCAAACTCCCAAGTTAGATTGGGATCAATAGAACAAAGTCACCTCAATGCTTGGGCAACATTTATCTTAGATAAAAGTGAAGGCCTAACAATGCCAGGAGTGCAAAGACTTAATGACTCCATACGCACGTACGTTTGGTGTCTATTAGGAGCGCAAGCACAGACCAAGTCTAGCATAGTGGATCAATCTACAGGCTTTGACGCCAGAAAACAATTTCTAGCCAATTTAGAAGATGCTATTAACTCTGCTGTTGATTTGCCTTCCAGCATACAAAGGTACCAAAACGTTCTTTCACATGCTAGGTCAAAGGTTGACTTTGTTGTGGGTCATGGATTATACATGCTGCCTTCTGACCTCAGACTGCAGATTGGCATGATACAGAATTATAATAATGAAATCCTCATAGCCGGAGACGACCAAAACTTAGGACACAATCAAGGCTTAAACACAAGGCCCGCACCAGCCATTTTAAAAAAAGTATCCAGCCCTGAAAGCGACCCCCCACCAGTTATAAGCAGCCCACAGCCAGAAAGCGGCCCACCTGTTGATGTACCTCACCCCGACAGACACACTAGCGAAAAGACAGCCCTTGTTGTGTTTTTAACTTTTACTGGATTAGCCATACTTTATTTCACTAAAAATTAAACCGGCAGCCAGCACTCCTAACGTCCACAGATGGTCAGCCATATAACCAGCCACTTTGCCTATGGTAGACAAAACCCATCTAACAACACTGCCTATTATGCCCGGCAGAGCATCAAGCGCTTTGGCAGCTAACTTCTTTAATAGGTTTGCCAGATGGTGCAATTGTTTTCTAATCCAACTTTTACCGGGCTGAGGCGTTGGAGGCGCTACTGGTCCTGTTGGCGCGCTGCCGGTTAATGCATAAACCAGTGTAGAGATAGCAAACCCAACGCTGTTAATATACTAACTATTGTAATCCCCTGTTCTCTGAACAGAATCCTTATTCTTTCGGCTAACGTAGTATTTTCATGAAGGAGACTGTTTATAGTTTCTCTTATTCTGCTTGTTTGGTATGCTATTTTTTCTCTGTTAATATACAACGCCGCTAACCTGTTTTTTTTTATCTTCCATTAATTCCTGTATTTTCGCCTGTATTCTAGCCTTTTCTTCTAACCCTAAATTGTTATCATCTGCATTGGCCAGTTTATTTTTTTCTTCTTCTATCTCTCTCTCTAGCTCATGTAAATTTTGCCAAATTGTTTTTTAGTTCTTCGTTTATAGTTGTTAAAGCAGACTTAACAGACCTGAGGTCACGCAGTTCATCTTTAAGATCCTTGATTCTAGCTTTAAGAACCCCGGGTTCATGCTTAGGCAATGGAGGACCATCAGGACTCGGCTCGCCTTCTCTTTGACTAGGCGATGAAGAATCGGTAATTGTTTTTAACTGTGTTTCTTCATTAAAACTCGTCTCAATTTCTGCTATTAGATCATCTGCTGTTCGATTTAATTCTTGAAGAGGTATGTTTTGTATTTCAGATTGTGTTGGCAACCCCTGCTCCAAGTTCTGTAAAGCACTAACAGCCTTAGCCCTTAGAGCAGGCTGCCTTGGATCTGCAATATTTAATCGCCTTTTGACCCGAATAGGAATCTCCCCAAGTGAGCCCGGAGTTAAAAACTCGGAGGGGTCCCGGCTATCAGTAACTTGTTTACGCATTTGTTTATTGCCCTTCTTATAATTTTAAAACAAATGACCTTCCTCGTCTCCGCCCACTTTTCCCATCTCAAAATCGTTAGAATCGATCGTGTCTGGCAGCCCCCGTCCTATACTTCTATAGAATAATTCAATTCGTTGTCGCAATAGTTCTTGACGCTGTCTAGGGAGTGAAGAGCCTACTCCTAAAAGTTCTTGACGAGCACTAAGGAGTGAAGAACCTACATCTTGAGGCCGTCTAGGGAGTAAAGAACTCGCTTCTGCTCCTTCAAGTTCTTCTTGCAATGAAGGACTCGGCTCTCTTTCTTCATCTTCTTCTTCAATAGGATCAATCGCGTCAAAATCTTCATCAGCCATATTTATATATTTATTATTTTTTGTTTTATAAAAAATGAACCCATACGGCTGCGACCTCGATCCATTCAGAAAAGCGAAGGAACCCCATGGCATAAAAGGCATAAGACAGACTGTGCGCGTTGTAAATAATCCATCAACAATTGAGCCCAATGAAATGTTAACAGTAAGATTTAGTGACCTCGGGCCTGACGATGTTATAATGCCAGGCACTGCCAAGCTATTATTCAAAATAGATATTGAGTCGGCGGATCCTAATGCTACTGTCGTTGCTAACCTGGGCAGGGCCATCATTAAAAATATGGTAATTAAACTGGAAGGTAGAGAAGTCTTCTCACTGAGTAGCGCAGACATTTTTAATCTCTGTTTGGACCTGTGGCTGCCTAGAACAGAAAGAAAGACAAAATCTTTCAGGGGTATCCAGAGCCCAAACGGTCTAAAGCACAGGCTTAATGCTGCAGATGCAAAGGAAGACGAGGGAGACCGGGCAATAGCGCGAGCATTTAAGAACAGATTTTGCATCCCTCTAGATTTTGAACTGTTAAAAACCCATCAGCCATATTACCAAGGCGCACTAAGAGACAAACTTACTTACGAACTGACATTCAATGACAGCGGGTCTGTTATTTTATCAGATGACCCAACAGCTAAGTACACTGTCAGTAACATCTCTCTTAATTTTGATGTTGTTACTAACCCTGAACTGGCTAGAATAATCTTAAACCAGTATAAAAGTAGGGCGGTTGTTTACTTTGAAAGAGTTTTACACCACAGTCTAGCGATTAAAAACAAGCAAGACGCTGTCTGGGAAATAGCTATAAGCAATTCTTTAAGGTCCCTAAAGGGGGTTCTCTTGCTATTTACTAAACCCCCAGCTCCTTTTAAGAGGGAATCTGAGGTGTTTTACAACCCAAAATTGAGCAGTTGTCTTGCACAGTAGATGGCAAGCCTTTTCAGCTGTATTCGGCCGGACTTTTACCCGACCAACACTTTGATGAAATAAGAAAACTGTTTGCTGGAGGCAGACAGACAAGCCCCACAGCCGATCATGTGTGTAAAAAACTTCACCTTCACGATGTAAGACTCGAAGATTATCTAACAGACAAATATGGACTATGGCTGGATTTTAGATCAACGTATGACAACAGACTGCACGGGAGTGGAAGAAGGGTAGGGTCAGATGGCATACTCATACAGATTAATAAGGAAGAGGAGGAGAATGGCCAGATACAAATGCACGTTTTTGTGGTTTATGACGCCCAGCTGAACATTGAAGAAAATAGACTGAAAGAAATAGCCTATTAAAACAGATGGATAGTTTGAACTTTTTGCCTAAAGACCCGCACTGTTCGCTTATTTGTGGGATTACTGGGTGTGGGAAAACTGTCTTCGTGCTTGATTTGTTACAAACAGTCTACAGGTTTCATTACGAGTACATTGTTATATTCTGCACAACCATTAAGCACAACAAGTCTTACAAAGAAAGGCAGTTTGTTTGGACAGACGAGAATATATTTTTAGTTGATCCTACTGACAAGCTAAGCGACTGTTTAGAACATTACTATAGGCTATTTGAGGGAACCGAAACGCTGTTTATTATTGATGACTGTTCAGCCGAACAAGACATTGTTAAAAAAAGAAGGACTCTGTCTAAGCTAGCCTTTAGCGGAAGACACGCATTAGTTTCTGTTTGGCTCTTAACTCAAAAATACAATGCTGTCTTAAAAGACTTTAGATCGCAGTTAAAATCAGTCATCTTATTCTATACTAAGGACAAGGATAGTTTTGAGGAGTGTTTAAGTGAAAACTATATAATCAGGGACAGGGACGAACTAAAAAAAATAAAAGAGCAGCTAGAAAAATCTAAGCACGCTAAACTATGCTTACGGACTGACCCGCCAGTTCAATACGTTTGCTTATTATAGATTGCTCATTATAGATTGTTTATAATACTTTGTTTATAATAAAAAGAATGTCTCGAGGGCCAGAATCAAAAGCAGAGTTAGCTCCTAAATGCGTTGCAGTAGAGATAAAAGATCTAGCAGACATAACTGACTTTGATCTAATAGGAGTGACAGGAAATGTTTATGGATTTGAGTACACTGACGATGGTGTTTACAAACGAATAGAAATTGAAGATAAAAAACGACAGCAATATCCTACCCTGGAAGAGATAAGAAATCTAAGGGCAAACGATTTTGGCAAACACGAATACAAACTTCATAAACGAGAGAATGCCTGGGCGTTGCTTCCTGACATTAACTGGGATTTAAAGTTTGAACTAAGAAGCCCCTATGTATACTTTGATAAGAAAAACAATTTTAGAAAAGCTTTGAATGAAGGACACCTTCTTGTTAGCCTAGTCCCAGGATTACAACAGAAAAAGCAGATTGAAATAACTAAGCAGGGCCCTGAATATATGCTGCGGAGAAAGCAGTCCTTAGCTGAAGTGGGGGGCGACACCGTTGGCTTAGAGTTTAACCCAAAACTAGAATCACTGCCTAAAAAAATGACGATGCTTTTTCGCTTATTTATTACTCCAAGGGAGTCTGATCCTAGTTTGCCAGAGCATACGTTAATCAGAGGTGTGCAAATAAAGTCTGAAAACTTGGACGGGCCTCTTAGGCTTGTTATTGCTATTACTAAAAACGGGGATGAAATAAAGACTTTCTTATCTTCTGACAAAGTTACTGTGATGGTTGACAATGCTAAACTAACAGTACTCGATTTTATTTTCATTAAGTATGTTGATTTTATTGGGTTTTACTCTGTTGATGAAGTGCTGTCAGAAGGGTTAATAAGAAGATATGTACAGGATTAAAAAAAATAATCTTGTTTAAAATGGAAGAAGGTCAACAGTTTAGATTAAAGCACATGACTGAGCTTGAAGAGGAAATAGAAAGTGACTTGAACAAGTATAGGGTTACTAGAAAGAAATATGCTAAAGCTTTAAATGTCCTTTCTTATATAATCACCGGCTCATCGGTTGTAGCCAGCTTAAGCACTGGGTCTAGTGTCGCTCTTTTAGCTACTGGAGTTGGAACGCCGATGTCTATAGCTTTTGGGAGTGTTGGTTTAGGGCTAGGCGCCATGTCCACGATTGTAAGTGCGGTTTTAAAGAAGCTAACGCCCAAATTACAAAAGCACACCGCCATTGTAGCCCTAGCAACAGCAAAACTTCATTCATTAAGGCTGATTATAAGCAATACATTGCTGGATGGAAAAGTAACAGACGAAGAATGTAAACGAGCCATGGCTGACGGTGATGATTACAGACGACAAAGATCGATCTTCAAAAGAAATGGAGAAAGACTTTTACTTCACAACAGGTAGACGCTGAGGCAATCAGAAAGAACATTGCAAAGCAGAACATTGCAAACGATCAAGTAAACCCAAAAACGAGCCTGATTTAATTATTGTATTACCTATATATTTGATCTTAAAAATGACGAGCAAAGTAGTTACAGAGCTTAAAAATATATGCTGCGCCCTAGAGTTAATGATGGAGCGGGGGGCTAATGAAGAAGAGTTAAGAAACAAGTCTGACGAATTAATTGCGGATCTTTTTGAGCACACAGATATTCGTGAAAGTGTAACTAACGTAATCAGTAAAATGCCAGATTCTTGGCCCAACCCAGTTATAAAGTGTATTGCAATTTTAGTTAATATTATGGCTCCTGATGACGCTGAATTGTCTATTTTTGCTAACTCTGAAGGAGCAGCTATTCAATTTAACTAAATTTTAGTATTTATTTTTTGTATTACCTCAAATTAGTAAATATTAGCTAAATTTTAGTATTTATTTTTTTTGTATTACCTATATATTGGCCTTAAAAAATGACGGCCACAAAGACGTTGGATGCCAAACCGGTGGGCAATATGTTCAGTGAATTAGCCATGAACATCATTAACCCCTCAAACGTTCATGAAAGTGTAACACATGCTATCACTAAAATCCCAGAGTCTCTTCAAATTAACCCGCCAGTAAAAGTGTTGTTGGCCATTCTGATTGAATATATAAGCCCCGATGATAGTAGTATACTAGTCTGGGTTTCAACTAGACAGAAAGAAGTAATGAGTTATCACGACTTTACACCTGAATGGGCTGATTACATGCTTACACAATTTAGCCATGCGAGTGAAGAAGCGAAATTGCACGGCTCCGGCTGGTCTGAAGGAACAGTCATTGAAATCAGATTAAGACAAACAAAGTTCTATCCTATAGTCGGCAATTCTTACATCCCTCTCCCCAGAGAGTTAGAGTTAAAACGAGCAGTCTTAAATATACATAATTCAGATAACTTATGTTTCATGTGGTGTGTTTTGGCACATTTACACCCAGTTAAAAATCATGCAAACAGAGTATCTAATTATAGGCGGTATATAAATGAGCTGAACTTTAATAACATAAACTTTCCAGCGAGTATAGAAAGTATATCTCAGTTTGAAGAGCAAAACAAACCAATCACCGTAAACGTATACACATGGTCTGTAGCAGACAATCTAGTCCCTCTAAGGATTTCTCCCAACGCTCCTACTTTAGGCGAATCACTTAACAAGCATGTCGACTTGATACTGTTTGCAGACGGTTCCAAGAGCCATTATGTATTAATCAGATCAATTAGCAGACTTATGGCTTATACTACAAACAATACAGCTAAACAAGAGCTTTGTAGAAGGTGTCTGGTTAGAATCCCATCTATAGAGGCAGCTGTTGAACATAAGAAACATTGTAAAAGTTTTGTAGACTGTAAAACCGAACTTCTTACGCCCCCGCCCGGGTCTAAAATTAGTTTTAAGAATGTACACAAAATGCAGATGAGACCATACGTAGTCTATGCTGACTTTGAAGCGATTTTGCCACAGTACTACGGCCCTCAACAAGAACAAAAAACAACCCTATTAACCCGCCATCAGATCTGTTCTTATGCTTTCGTCGTTGTTAGATCAGATGGGGCACACACACAACCAGAGATTTACAGAGGTCCCAACGCAGCCGATCGATTTTTACAACACATGAAGCATCTTCGCAATCAATTCTCCAATCAGCTGAACCTTTCAGGCGTTGTTATGACTCCTGAAGACCAAAGGCGCTATGAATCAGCCACACACTGCTGGATATGCGGCTCAGAGCTAACACCTAATAGTAAAGAAAACCCAACAGTGAGAGACCACGATCACATTACTGGGAAATTCAGAGGGGCAGCACACAGCAATTGCAATCTTCAACTTAATGTTGACCCCCAAAAATGGAAACTGCCTATCTTCTTTCATAACCTACGAGGCTACGATTCTCACTTTATCATGCAAGCAATAACTTCTGAATGTAAGAGGGTTAGCTGTATTGCACAGTCATCAGAAAAGTACATGACCTTTACTGTAGACTGCTTATCCTTCTATGATTCTGCCCAGCATCTGATGGGGAGTTTGAGTAAGTTAGCAGGATCTCTACAAGACTGTCCAATCACTAAAAAAATATTTCGACTCATCTTTAGTCCGTAAAGGCGTTTACCCTTATGAATACATGGACTCGTGGGAGAGGTTTGACGAGCCGGCGCTGCCACATAAAGACGATTTTTACAGCCGTCTTAGAGGCGGAGGCAAATCTGACGCTGACTATGAATACGCACAGAAAGCCTGGACAGAATTACACTGTCGAACGATGGGCGATTATCACGATCAATATTTATTGGCCGACGTGTGTTTATTGGCAGATGTGTTTCAGAATTACAGAGCTACTTGCATGAAACACTACGGTCTAGATTCATCACAGTACATCTCTGCCCCAGGCCTTTCTTGGGACGCATTCTTGAAGTCTACAAACATTCAGATCGACTTAATATCTGATCTGGATACACTCCAGATGATTGAAGATGGGCTGAGGGGAGGCATTAGCATGGTCTGTCATTCTTACCGCAGAGCCAACAACAAGTATTTAGACGATTATGATCCAACTAAACCATTCAACTATCTGATGTACTTAGACGCCAACAATCTGTATGGGTGGGCCATGAGCCAGGCACTGCCATTAAGAAACTTTAAAATGATAAACGGGCCTCATGACGTTGATCGGGTGGTAGGACTATTGTCAAATCTTACACCCAATAATCCAATAGGATTAATCTTAGAAGTAGACTTAGATTATCCCGCAGAGTTGCACGACCCTCATAACGATTTCCCCTTAGCCGCAGAAAGATTAAAGATGAGTCCCACCGAACCGCCCAAACTCGTGCCTGATCTTCGACACAAGACTAAATATGTCTGTCATTACAGGCTGTTACAATTTTACTTAAGACACGGATTAAAACTAAGAGCTGTTCACAGAATAATTACCTGTGACCAAGAGTCTTTCATGAGACCATACATCATGAAGAACACCGATCTTAGGACTGCGGCCGCTGACGCTTCAGAAAAAGACTTTTTTAAACTAATGAACAACAGCTGTTTTGTCAAAACCATGGAAAATCCACACAAGCGTAAAGATGTAAGATTAGTTACAAAAGAAAAACAAGCAATTAAGCTGGTCTCCAAACCTAATTATCAAGACTTTAGACGGTTTAGTGACAGCCTGGTTGGCATTATGATGAAGAAACAGAATGTGAAGTTGGACAAGCCAGTGTTTATCGGGTTTGCCGTGTTAGAGCTGTCAAAGTTATTAATGCTTGAGTTTATGTACGATTACTTTAAGCCGCTGTACCCAGAATCAAATGTCCTTTACACAGACACTGATAGTTTTATTCTAGACATCCCAACTGAAGACTTTTACAAAGACTTAGAAGCGGAGGTAGCCAAAGGACCTGATGGGTGGTACGACACATGTGACTACCCAAAGGACAGCCCCTTACATTCAACTGTGAACAAGAAAGTGATTGGAAAGATGAAGGATGAACTTAATGGGATGGTTATACAAGAATATGTTGGCCTGCGGTCGAAGATGTATAGCGTTGCTACCCAGACCTCCGTACTGAAGAAAGCTAAGGGTGTAAGTAAAGAAGTTGTCAAAAAAAGAAAAAAGTCACGACAACTACAAACAGGCTCTCTTTGAAAACAAAGTATTTTATCACACAAATGTTAATCTGCGCTCTACTCTGCATCAAGTAAACACAACTGCTGTTAATAAGAAATCACTAGTCGCTAACAATAACAAGCGAACTTACGTTAAACCCGAGCATTCATACGCTATAGACCACTGGAGAACCGACTTGGCTGACTTAAATTAAGATCTTAACTAGTACTTAACTAGTACTTAACTAGTACTTAACATGACTTGCACTTTACTTACACTTAACTTGCACTTAACTTGTTATAACTGACTTAACCAGTACTTAACCAGTACTTAACCTGTACTTAACCTGTACTTAACAACACATTAAAAAAACTAATTCAGTAAAAATAATGGGTTTACAGAAGGAGGTTGTGCTTTTTTTGCAGAAGCTGGTTCTTCTTCTTTTACTGTTTTTATGGGGTTTTGTGACTTTGTTGCTAAGTATGGCTTTAGACACTTGTATGCCAAAAGCCCTCCGCCAACAACAATACTCCCCAGTACATAATAATGCATCTTATAGTTTGATTGTGTTGTTGTTGGTGGAGGCGGCGGTGCTGGTGGCGATGTTGTATTACTATCTAATAATTTTTGTTTTGCTGCTTGGTTTGCTTTTTGCAGTCTGTTCCATTCAGCTAGTTTACGACCGGCCTCAACACGGCCAGAATTTTTAGACTTAGTAACACTACTCACTTGTGGGACACTCACTTGTGGCGCACTCAGTTGTGGGACACTCACTTGCGGGACAGAGAACTATAAAATAGGCATTCTGGCTCACCCACCTCCGCCAGCTCCAACTGGCTGAAGCCGGTTTCGCTGTTGCTCCGCCGGCTTACCCAGAGTGCCTATTTTATAGTTCTCTAATAGTAAACACTTTACAAACATACATAATGTGTAGGATTATCTGTTTTTAACACTAATTTAGAAAACTTTTGAGACTTTAGTTTTTCTTGATCAAATAACATCATTTTCACGCATACATTCATCAAATGTGAAATAAAATTTCTGCAAAACTCTTCACATCTGGCCGCATTACTGATCACCTCTGGGTCTCACTTGAGACCCTATGGCGCCCTAGGGCCCCAAGCCAGACCCAGAGGGTCACATATAACACGGCCAGATGTGAAGGGTTTTGAGAATATGCCTCCAACAGTAGTATACTTTTATACTTGTTTGCCTGCTTTCTATTTGTCTAATTTGGGCAATCCCCTCACCCCCTTTTTAGTGACTCTTCCAGATTTGGGTTTACGGGCGTTTATAGCCACGCCAGTGACCCAGACAACACAACACATGTGGTTTACGGGCGTTTATAGCCGCGCCAGTGACCCAGACAAACGAAACACGAAATGGGAAGAGTCACTAGAGGGCAGGGAAGAGGGCAAATTTAGACTTTTGCAATACCATGACAACCAAGTATTTAAAACTACTGCAGGCATATCCCCAATGTTGTTATTTTTAAGATTTATATATATACTGTACACAAACAAACGCTTACAATTACATGGTGTCTACTTGCCTAGAGTAAAGTTGTTTTTATTTTGTTAAAACAACACCAAAAGCTAAATAACAAAGTGTATCTTACCTTACTTTTTAGTCACTACTTTTTAATCAAATTTATTTTAAATATTTTATTAGATTGAATATAAAAATGCGGCTTTTAATACATAAAATTGGGAAAAGATTATTTTGAGGTGGGGAATTTAGCCGCCTAAATTTATACAATGACGTCTAACGCCTGCACTAAACGACGCCGGTGGGGAATTTAGCCGTCTAAATTTAACAATGCCGCGTGGCGGCCTGCAGTAAACGACGCCCTTACATCCGTTATGTGTAACTTGACACGAACCCGGAAACAGTGCGGCGCTTCGACTCGGCTATTGTGCAGTTGAGTAAGCCGTGGCCAGACATGTCTGACCTAGATACTACATAAAGGCAGAAGTGAAGAGGAGTTGTCTCCCCGGAAAAGAATGTAACAATTAATTGTAAAAAAAAATCGTCATTAAGTCGTTCTAGGTTCTTATTCAAGTCGGCATCACGTTCTTATTCAAGTTCTTATTTAAGTTCTTAACAAGTTTTTATTCAAGTTCTTATTTAAGTTCTTAACAAGTCATCATCAAGTTCTTAACAAGTTCTTATTCAAGTACTTATTCAAGTTCTTAACAAGTCGTCATCAAGTCGTCATTAAGTTTTTATCAAGTCGTCATTAAGTTCTTATCAAGTCGTCATCAAGTTCTTATCAAGTTCTTATTTAAGTTTTCATCAAGTCGTCATCAAGTCGTTATCAAGTTCTTATTCAAGTCACTTATAATTATTTATTAAGTTTTTAACATATTATTGCATATCAAATGGATCAAAATGAGATTTTGTTGTTGGCAGTTCTGGCATGCTTTTTTGTTCGGCTTCTGTATTTAGTGGCTGAGATTTTTTGGACTGCTTTGGTTTTTGCTGGCGTTGTTTATATATTTTATAACCGTAATAACCACCCCCAGCAGCAATGACGCCAAAAATGACAACTGTTTTAAATTCAATATTCCATGACGACTTTGGTGTTGTTGTAGGTCTTGAATCAACTTGTGTATTTACAGCTGGCATTGAAACAACTGTTGGCGTTGGCGGTGTTATGTTTTCATTATGAGTTATATTCTGTGCTCGGAACATTAATTTTTTTTGTTTGTTCCACTCTGCTAATTTTTTTCCTGCTGCAACACGCCCAGGATGAGGAGGCTTTTTACTAGTCACTTTCTCCATCAGTATTTTCTGATTCTGATTCTGCTGATTTTCTGGCTCGGTCATTTTGAAGGGAAACAAAATCTATATGATTAAAAGTAATTAATCCCATGATTAATGGCGATAACAATGTTCCAAATCTGTAATATAGATCACATCCTAGAGACTCTAATGTCTTTGTTAAAACTGGATCCTGTGTTAAATCATACATAAAATCTTGTTCAGAATCAATGGGAGCAAATCTACTAACTAGTTTAGTGTACAAACTAAGAACCGTTTGCCCAACACTTTTTACCATTCTTGACCCCAGTTGCGCTTCATACCTGTTGTGATACTTTACAATGTCTTGTGGCGACATTTGTTGAATCTGTTCTATGCTGAATTCATTTCCAAGGTACTGTTTTGTTTTTCCACATGCTGCTAAAGAATACAGCCTTTCCTTTTGGCGCATAATAGCTTGGTCATCAACTTGATCATTTGTAATCATAAGTTCAGGAAGTAGATCATCGCTGTTCATGTTTTTTATTAATTATAATTATTTTATTTTTTAAAAATGAGCACCGAAAAAACTATTACTAACCTTGTATACCATTCTGCTGTTATTGGAGGCCTAAGTGTAGGATACACAATGCTTGGTAAAAGCCTGTTAAAAATAAAACCAGCAGATCTTGGCAAACTAGACTTTGAAGACTCAGCAAAGCTGATTGCTGTTATTACAGCTTCATTTGCTACGAAAGATTTTCTAGTTAAGCAAGGAATAATTCCAGACAGTATCAATATGTAAAATTAAAAAAAAAAAAAACATTTATAAAAATGGCTTCACTCGTAATGATGATTGGTGGCGCTGTGGTTAATGCGCTTGCTTTTAGCGGAAGTAATTACGCATTTAGTAAACTACAAAATAACAATGAGAGAAAAAGACATAACAGAGCTATGGAGCAACTAGCTGCTGCACAAGACACCTATGAAAAGCAAAGAATGGAGCAGTTAGATTTTATTAACGACAGACTTAAACAACAGGGACATGCAGCTTACACATTTAAAGATGTTGACCAGGCAATAAAAGAATATTTTCTAGTAACAGGCAAACAAGTTGAAACATTGCCCCCACCAAAATTTAGCGACTTTTATCAACCATCAGAAAAACAAAAGATGCAAGAAATATTGTTTATTGTCTTTGGCATGACCGCTGTGTATTTTGTTGCACAAAGTATTGGCTGAATAAAAATGTACAAAATCTATTATTCTCCAAAAGGATATTGGAAGGGAATAACAGCAATTAAAAAGCTTAGCCAAGCAGCGGGAGTCAGTGAACAAACAGCAAAAGAATGGTTATCTAAACAAGCGATTTGGCAAATTTATTTACCAGCGCCTAAACGAATACAAAGACCACACTTTGTCAACACAATACCGAACGACACCCATCAAATGGATCTTCTATATTTACCCCATGATACGATTAGATGAAAAAGATTTAAGTACGCACTTACAGTCATTGACATAGCTTCAAGATACAAAGATGCTGAACCATTAACACAAAAGAGTGCTTCTGCTGTTGCTGTCGCTTTACAACTGATATATCAACGAGGCCCGTTAACTTATCCTCGCATGATTCAAGTCGATGATGGAAAAGAATTTAAAGGTCAAGTAAATCAATTATTGTTAAAACATAGAGTTACCATTAAAAGAGGCATTCCAGGAGTTCACAGATCACAGGGTTTGGTTGAAAACTTTAACAAACAGTTATCTGAAAGGCTTTTTTTCCTACCAGTATCACAGAGAGCTGATTGACAATTCTCGCAACACAGAATGGGTTAGAAGACTGCCCTCAGTTCTACGTGCAATGAATAATGAAGAATTTAAAGGTCTAAAACCAGTACAAGCAATCAAAAAACAAAAAATAAATGTTGTTGAAGGAGACGCCAGTTCATCAAGCAAACTATTACCATTTGGTTTGAAAGTAAGGTACCTTTATTTACCGGGAGAAGCAGAAGGGGACACCCGCATCAGGGCAACCGATCCAGTTTGGAGTGTTGACTCATATGAAATAAAAAGAATTGTAAAGATGAATCCGCCCGTGTATTATTTACGAGAAACTGACACAACAAAACGACCAGCCCCTCAAAGATCTTTTGTGAAAGAAGAACTGCAAATAATCCCGCCAGACACAGTTCCGCTTAATTAATTTACGTAAATATATTTGAGTTTAAAATGGAAGCTCAAAAGGAAGAAATCTTACATGAAACTAAAATGATGATAAAAAAAGAGACCTTAAAATTAATACAAGAATCATATGATACGTGTTCAGCTATTAAGGAAACAATTAAGTGGATTCATCGGTACATGGCAACGCATCCTGATCGCCTACGCCCAAAATCCCAAATTTTGATTATCAAAATATGGGATAAAGAATATCTTGAAAAAATAAAAAAAATTCGTGCACATCAAGCAAACATGAGAAAAATTTTGTCTGAATTGGATATTGATATGATTGAGCTTCTAGATAAATTTGAGGAAAAATATAAACCCGCGGATGAAGAAGGTATGTAATTATGCTGTTTTCCAATGCCCGATTGCATATGAAAACTCTGGATTAACAAACACACGTTTTGTGTTTGTTCTATCTAATGACTTCTTTGTTACAACAGTTGTGTTGATCTCATGTAGATTAGATCGTAGTTTTACGTTGTCATGATGAAAAGTCTTATTGTCAAACAATGCTTTTTTATAGTTGTCATGGGATATGCTTGATTGCACAACACTACGAGATATTCCCTTTGCTTTTTTAACAACTTTTTTTGGCTTGAAAGACTGTACATTTTCGACCTTAAACCAATAAACTCCTTGATCACACCTCCAGATAATTCATCCTTCATCTTACCTAAAACCTTCTTGTTAACAGTTGAATGCAAAGGCGAATCTTTAGGATAATCAGATGTGTCGTACCATCCCGCATGCCCTTTAGCTACTTCTAATTCCATGTCTTTATAGATATCTTCAGTAGGGATATCTATAACAAAGGAATCTGTATCTGTGTACAGAACTCTGGACTCTGGATACAAGGGTTTAAAGTAGTCATAAAGAAATTCTAACATCAAAAGCTTCGACAGCTCTAAAACAGTAAACCCAATAAAAACGGGCTTATCCAATTTGACTTTCTTTTTTTTCATCATTATGCCAAAAAGCTGATCATGAAATCTTCTGAAGTCCTGATAATTAGGTTTAGAAGTTAGCTTAATTGCATCGTTCTCTCTGGTGACCAATCTAACATCTTTACGCTTGTGCGGATTCTCCATAGTCTTTCCAAAACAGCTGTTGTTCATCAACTTGAAAAAGTCTTTTTCTGAAGCATCTGTGGATTTAGTTCTGAGATCGGTGTTCTTCATTATGTATGGTTTCATGAACTGTTCTTGATCAAAAGCAATTATACGATGAACAGCTGTCAACTTCAAACCATGTCTTAAATAAAATTGTAGAAGCCTATAATGGCAGACATAATTTTTTTTGCCTCGAAGATTAGGCACAAGTTTAGGTGGTTCTGTTTTTGCCGTCTTTAGACTTTCTGCTGCTAATGGATAGTCATTATGCAGGTCATGGAGTTTCTGAGGATATTCTAAGTCAACTTCTAGAATGTATCCACACTGTTGATCTGGCGTCAAACTGCCCAACCACTTTAATGCTTTTTGAATATTATCCGTATCACCGTCTGTGTACATTTTAAAGTTGCGTAATGGAAGTGATTGCGCCATTGCCCATCCATACAGATTGTTTGCATCTAAATACATGAGATAGTTAGACCTTTTACTTGGATCATAGTCGTCCAAGTATTTGTTGTTTGCTTTACAGTAATGGTGCGACGCCATACTGATTCCCCCACGCAATCCGTTTTCAATCATCTGAAGCATTGGCAGGTTAGACAATAAATCAATTTGTACTCCAGTAAATTTTAAGAAAGCGTCCCAGCTCATCCCGGGCGCAGAAATGTAATGCGCGGGATCCAGGCTGTAATGTTTCATGCAGGTCTTCCTATAATTTTCAAAGACGTCCGCCAACAAACAGGTATCCGCCATTAAATAGGAATCATGATAGTCTCCCATCGTTTTACACTCTAACTTCTGCCACGATATCTTGAGCATGCTGGTAATCAGAATCACTGATGTCCTTTCCTCTGAGACTAGAAAAGAACGCGCCTTTAGGCGGAAGTGTATCTTCGTCAAACCTTTGCCAACTGTTCATGTACTCATAAGGGTAAACGCCCTTTCTAACAAGAGTTGGGTCAAAATATTCTTCTGTTATTGGGCAGGACTTAAAGGACATAGCCAGTGACTCTAATGAACCCATCATGTGTTGCATAGAGTCGTAGAAAGACATGTTATTTAAAGTGAAACACATGTACTTTTCTGATGACTGTGCAATGCATGACACCCTGAAGTCGCTGGTTACTGCTTGCATTATAAGGTGAGAGTCGTAACCTCGCAAGTTGTGAAAGAATATAGGCAGCTTCCATGTCTTTGGTTCAAACTTTAGTTGAAGATTGCATTTGTTATGTGCTGCTCCTCTAAACTTTCCACTAATGTGATCATGGTCTCTTACTGTTGGATTCTCTGCGGTGGCAACCAAGGCCGCCCCACAAATCCAACAGTGAGTGGCTGAGTCATACTGTTGTTGGTCTTCAGGCGTCATTATGATTTCAGATAAGTTTAGATTATTAGAACAGGCATTACGCACTTGCTGCATGCGTTTTAAGAAGTATTTTGCAGCATTTGGTCCTCTGTATAATTCTGGCTTTGAATGGGCGCCATCCGACCTAACAATGATGAAGGCAAATGAGCAAATCTGATGATTACTCATTAAGACTGTTTTAGGAAGTTTCTGTGGGGTTGGTCCTTCATAAGGAACAATGAGTGATTCGAAGTCTGCGTAAACAACATATGGACTAGTTTGCAACCGTTTCCAGTTCTTAAAACTAACTTTACTGCCTTCTCCGGGCGTAATTAGTTCTGTATCACAGTCAACTGGGCTAATACAATGTTTTACTTGTTCGCTTGCTGCTTTAACAGATGGAATTCTTGTTAAACATTTTCTACAGAATTCTTGTTTGCTATGTTGTTTTGTAGTATGCACTAGTAATCTACTCATTGTGCGTATCAATGTGTAATGTGGTAGCCCTGTTGGTGAAAACATCAGTAGTAAGTCAACATGATTTTTGTCTGGTTCGCCAATCGTTGGACTGTTCTTGGACACTTTAATCGGCTGTAGATTTGTTTCCTCATCCCATATGTAGATATTAACAGTTATTGGTTTGTTTTGTTCTTCAAACTGATCAATCTGATTTACACTAACAGGAAAGGATATTCCTCTAAAGTTAAGATCATTGATGTAAGGTTCATAGTTAGACACTCTCTCTGCGTTTTTGCGGAATACATGCAGCCTAGCAAGAACGCACCACATAAAACATTTGTTGTCTGAATTCTTTATGTTTAGAACTGCTCGTTTTGCAACTAATGATGGAGGTAGTGGAATGTAAGCCTTGCCAACAATCGGCTCATACTTAGCCTGTTTTAATCTGATCTCTAAGACTTTACCCTCTGACCAGCCAGAGCCTCTCATTTTGGCTTCTTCAGCGGCCACATCAAACTGTGTAAGCAGCTGGTCTGCCCAACCAGGTGTTAAGTCATTAGAGGAAAGAATAGTCTGCTGTTTAGTTGAGACCCAGACTTCTAGATTTTCTTCATTTATTGTTATATAGTCGATTAAAACAACTAACCTTACTTTAACTGGAGGGTTTATTGTTAGTTTACTTGGAACTTGAGAAATAGCGTGTACAACGCTTTCCCGCACGTTTTTTGGATTAATAACTTCTAAATCAATCTCATTTAGTGCTCTTGACAAACGCTCTTCCTCGAGCATTGCTTCAAACAATTCATCTGAACCTTCATATATCTTATCCATGTTGAGCTTCTTTTCTAACTCAAAATATTTATTTAAATCAAAAAAAATAAAAGTTAATCAGAATCAATATCAACGGTCTTTTTGTGCTTGGACTCATAAACTAAAGTATAAACGCCCTTTGGGGTTGTTAATGTGAGCTGTTTAGAACAGAGTTTAATGTTTCGTTTACTTTTTTTAAACATTCCTTTTTTATCTGGTCGGTGTCTGGCTGTTGAGAAAAAGTTGCCCTTGCCTTTCTTTGAAGATCAAACTTTTGTCTTTTGTAGTCCTCAAAATCAGCCTGTAGGCGACTAAATTCTTCATCCGTGATGTTCGAGTCGACAAGTGCTTTATTTATTGTCAGTTTGAAGGAACTAAGTTTAGCTGTTATTAGTTGAACTATAGCTGTGTGCTTTTGGAGTTTAGCTTTTATTTTTTTGCTGACAGCACTTACAGCCAATGAACACAGGCCAAGAGTTAAAGACAAACCACCTAGAGGTAAAGCTGCCGGTGCACCTACGCCTGTTGCTAAGAGACCTACACTTGTTCCTGCTGACAGAGCACTAGTGATCGATGCTCCAGTATTAACATATGTAACAGCATTAAAGACAGCAGAATACCTTCGTTTGGTTTTGCTGTATTTTGAAAGGTCCTGCTCTAGTTGGGTTTGCATTTGTGTTATGTTTGTTAATCTGAAAGTTTTTATGTCTACAGCAACAGAGTTCTCTTCTTTGGGCACTTTTGGATAAACCTGAACAGACATGCTTTTTTAAAAAAATAAAAATAATTTAGTATTGGATATCTTTTAATCTGTTATCTTGAATATTCAGCTGCGCATCATATATTAAAAACAAATGTACATTAAGTGGTTTATCACTCTCTTTTTCTTTATCAATTTGAATGTTTATTACGTCTTTAACTGTTCTCCCACTCCCATGCAACTGATTATCTTCTGTTGACCTTAGGTCAATCCATAAACCGTATTTCGTTGTTAAATATTCATCAAGTCTAACACTGTGAAGGTGTAGATCTTTAGACACAAGGTCTACTGTTGGATTTCTACACCTCCCGCCTCCAAACAATTTTCTTATTTCATCAAAATGATGATAAGGTTTAAGCCCGCTACCGTAGACTTGGTTAGGACTACCCTCAATTGAACATTGTACTTTCGTTATTTTAGGATTGATAAACTTTTCACTTTGTCTTTTGAATGGTTCTTCATCTTCACACAGCAATAAAATACCTTTAAGGGATCTTGCTGTGGCACTAAAACTAAAGTTCCATATTGTGTCTGCCCTGCTTTTAGGATATTTAGTATGATGAATCACTCTTTCGTAATATATTGCTAATTTTGACTGATATTGTTGCTCAATCAGCCTTGCTAAGTTAGGGTTGCTAACAATGTCAAACTCTAACGAGATGTCGAAAATGCTGTACTTTGCGTTAGAGTCTGTAGATTTAATGACACGTTTGTATTCATTAAAAGTTAGTTCATATGACAATCTGTCTTTTAATGCTCCTTGAAAGTATGGCGCATGCGCTTTTAACAACTCAAAATCTAAGGGTATAGAAAAGCGATTTCCATAAGCAAAACTTACAGCTTCATACTTGTTGCCGGCTTTAGCGTCTTCGGCGTCTATTCTGTGTTTTAGTGCTTCGTTATTTTCGATTCCTTGAAACGCAAGATCGGCCCTTTCATTATCGGTTAGCCATAGATCACAATAGATTAGAAATATGTCTGCATTGTGTAAAGAAAATATTTCTTGCCCCTCAAGTTTTATAGAAATTTTCTTAACGATTGCCCGTCCCAGATTCTGGACTACTGTCCTGTTTTCGTCTGTTGCTGATTCTAGTTCTATTTTGAAAGTAAGTCGTGCAGATCCGGCACAATCACTTCATCTGCTCCTAGGTCTGGAAATTTAACAGTAAGAATTTGATCTGAATCAATAGTAGATGGATTATTTGGAACAATAATATTCTGTTTATTTCCCTTCACGCCAAAGGCTCTTTCAGTCTTCTATGCGGGTCAAGAATCGAGCCATATGCTTGTGACATTTTTTTATAAAACAAAATAAAAAGTTAATTATTTAAAAACATGGCAGGCATTGAAGGTGAAGAAGATTATGATGTTTTTGATCCTGGAGACGACATGAGTGAAATGACTCCTTTGACACAACCATCGCGCTCAGTGCAGCGTGAATTAACAGAAGAAAGGGCCGAAGCATTTTACAAAAGTTTAGGCCTAGAACCTCCCGAATTTATAGACCCTGATTTTGAATTAAAAGATGGCCATTTGTCTGTGAGAAACGACCAAGGGCAACTTGTTCAGCTTACAACTAAACCAGACCCATTAAAGTTTTTAGCTAAGAGTACAATTAGACAAAGACTCAGTGTGCGCGATCAAAATCGCCTTGGCATTACTAAACCAAAATTAGATAGGGAAGCAGTTGCTAAACTTCAAAACACACTACAAGAACTCCCAACAGATAACCAAATACAAAACATGGAACTTAAAGATTTAAGCCCAACAACAGACGAAATAATACAAGCAGAAACCAGTTTTTCAGAAGAAACAGCATTAAAAACTATGCACGATCCGCCGCTACCTATGAGAGAAATAACGGCCCTTGATCATGCTTTGAGAAGCATCAGAGGCGAATTAACAAACAATTTAGCAAAACTGGGTGAACTAGATGAGCATATAAAAAGAGAAAAAGAAAAACTAGTTGAGGCTGATGACCACAACTTAGGACCTGGTGTTAAAGAAAGAATAACACAAAGACTAAAAGATCTTGAACAAGAGAGATTAGCAAGACTAGAAGTGTGTCTACTAACCGAGAACAATTACGAACTCAAGTGAGCAGAATAAGAGAAACTATCCAAAGAATTTTATATGAAGACACAACGTTAGCAGAACGAATAAGAACACTGTTTAGAGAGCAAGGTGTCACATTAGCAAGTGTTATAACAGCCTTAGGATTTGCAATAAGTACACTGGTGTTGGCTATTACAGGCGGTGGTGGTGGGGGAGCAGTGCCACCAGGCCCGCCAACTCCGTCGTCAGATAAATCATGGGTAAAAAAACAACTCGATCACCTTGCAAACTTACTAAAAAAATTAGCCAGTAAAGCAATAGATTCTTTGCCTAGTATAATAGGAGGGATCGTTAGCTGGCTTTTGTCTGCCGCAAGTAAAGTAGTTGGCTTTATGGCTGAGCACTTATGGGCATTAGTTGTCTTAATAGTTGGGTTACTCTTTAGTAAGATAAAGACCAAGTAATCCTAGGGCAGTTAATCCAATAACAAGTGCCGTCTTTTCATATTCATGGGGGTCGCTTTTATTCACCATGGGGATTGGTTGGGGGTGGGGTTTTGAGGGGGGTATTGGATGGGGTTTTGGGGCCTTGGGGATTGGTGGGGATTCTTTTTTTATTGCTATTGCTGGCTTAGAATTTATGTCGTTTTTTCCGACCTTCTCTTCTTTACCAGCCACAAGGATTTCATTATTATAGTTTATTATTGTTCCTATCTGGAGTCTGAGGTCAGAAGGCAGCATGTATAAACCAGTGCCAACAGCAAAGTCTACTTTCGATCTTGCGTATTGCAAAACATTTTGGTACCTTTTAATACTTGAAGGCAAATCAATTGCAGAATTAATAGAATCCTCTAAATTTGCTAAATATTGTTTTTGGGCGTCAAAGCCAGTAGAAGGATCAATTATGTTTGATCTCGTTTGTGCTTGCGAACCTAGCAAACACCAAACATAAGTACGAATAGAGTCGTTTATTCGTTCTATTCCCGCTTTTGTTAGACCCTTAGAAGTATCCAAAATAAATGTTGTCCATGCTGTTTTATGCTCTTGCTCTATGGACCCGAGGTGAACAGTTGTGCCTGAAGAGAAAGATGTGTAAGGAGGATTGTAATCATAGTTATACTTTCTGTGCACGCCCCAAAATAAGGGGTGCCTAAGCCATGATTAAGATCCAACTTTTGTCTAAAGTCTGTCTTTGGGTCAATATCAAATTCGTTACAGATCCTTTCAAAAGCCTTGTAATCTATTCTGTTGCTGAATGGATTAAACGTTTTGTCATTTGGTAATGGCGCTTGCAGTTCAGATAAAATACGTCTGAAGGTGTAATAAAAATGAAATCTATACACTGACCTCACCAAAGGATCAGGATGATTTAAATGATCAGCATACGACACTCCACACCCAGTTGATGCACAAAACACAGCAAAGTTTAACTGGTTCTGATAAAACTGCATCGGATGACTGAACCACACTTTCGGGATGTAGTCGTTTTTGATAGGAGGGTTAAGATAACGATCCAATGGAGTACTAACCTTTACTTGAAAGGCGTCAGTCTGAGTCACAGAAATGTCGAGGGTATCAGTTGTTATATCTTTAGGACTGTAGTGCGGTCCAACAGAATATTTTGCATTAGTATATTTGAATGCACTCATTTTTAAATTTGTTTTAAAAATGTTTGTAACAATAACAACTCAAGACAGTCCTTGTTTTTAGAATATGCTATTGATAATAACTGCGGAACCCAAAGGGTCGCACTCCATGAAATTTTTTACAAAGTCGTATGGTTTAATATAACTGAATCCAAGGAGAATAATAAGATTAAAAAATTTGATAATAGAGGAAACTTAGTTAGCCAGTTAACCATACCTGATGGTTATTACGGGTTTTGCTCGCTAAAAGAAGCAATGAGTAACTTCGACATTACTCTCAAACTTAACAATGCAAATTTGAAAATAATGTTGACATTCAAACCTGAAGAAGAAGTAGACCATTACCTTTTTGATGTAGAGCTAGCTAAAATGTTAGGCTTTGCAACTGACAATCATGGTTTTAGAGTTACATCAGACAAAACTACTTATGAGGGAGAAAACCCGCTCGATCTTGCATTACATTCATTACTCTATGTTCATTTGGACAGCTGAGCACTGATGAAAACTTATATGATGGAAGGCCCTCAACTGTTTTAAGAGCTCTTCCATCAGGGAAAGCTGCATATTGCGATTATGAAATTATACAATTCCCTAATTTACAGTTTAAAAGATTAGCTTGTGGGAGGGTCAGATCATTTAATATAAAGATCACAGATAAAACAGGGAAAGTCGTGAAATGTGATAACCTGCACATTGTTTTAGAAATAAAATAATACGTTGTTTTAAAAAATGTCACGTGGACCAGACGATTCGGGGTCACATTAGCGCCTGAGAGGTGTGTAACTTTAGAATTAAAAGACCTTGCAGACGTTGAGGACTTTGAACAAAACGGTGAGATAGGCACTTTATATGGTTTTGAGTACACTAAAGATGGTTATTATAAGCGCAAAGAGGTTGACGACAACAAAAGGTTTCCTAAACTAGAACAACTACGCAATGTAGAAGCAAATAATGCAGGTCAGTATGAATATAAAATAGTTCGAAAAACTGACAGCAAATGGCACTTAGAACCATATTTAGAATGGGACATAAAATTTGAATTCTTAAGCCCATTTACATTTTTTGACCGTCAAAAAAGTTTCAGAAAAGCATTGAACTCTGGCCCTTTACATGTAAGTCTTATGCCAGAGGACAACAGTCGGAAAGAGATCGAAATAAAGCCGTTTGGGGACAAACAGTACATCCTCCACAGAAGAGAATCGGTTTTAAAGAAAGCTTCTACAAAATTACAGTTCATTCCACGCACAAAATTAGGAGACACGTTCACAATGATATTTAAAATTTCTGTCTTAAAAGATGAGGCAAGAAATGGAGCTCTGGGCGTCAGTGACAATCTTATGAAAGGAATTCTTATTAGCTGGCAAAACTTAGACGTTGACAAACTTAAAGTTACTGTCGTCGTTCTTTACAATGGCGAGGATATTAAGGTCATAACAACAAGCAACAAAATTGATATTAGTCTAAATAGAAACGATCTTACAGAACTGAACTGGATTAATCTTACACATTTGGGCCTTATAGGGTTTTATTATACTGAACAAGTTTTGACAGAGAGTATGATAAAAACAATAACTGGATTAGATTAAATTCTGTTTTAAAACTATGGAGCAGACAACTTTGTGTTCAATGCCGATGTTAAACTTTATGACAAAAACCCCTCATTGTTCATTGATTTGTGGACAGACTGGTTGTGGAAAAACAATATTTGTCCTCGACCTATTACAAACAGTTTATAGTTATAATTTTGATCATATTGTAATTTTCTGTCCGACACTTAAATGGAACAAAGCATATCACGATAGAAGGTTTATATGGACGGATGATGAAATCTATTTAGTTGACCCTAGCAATAAACTGAGTGAGTGTTTAGAACATTTTTTTTAAACTGTTTGAGGGAACGCAGACATTATTTATTATAGATGATTGTTCGGCAGAAAAGGATATAGTCAAAAAAAGAAACACTTTATCAAAACTAGCTTTCAGTGGAAGACATGCTGGGATAAGTGTGTGGATTTTATGTCAAAAATATAACTCAGTTTTAAAAGACTTTAGAGAACAATTAAAGACAGTGGTTTTATTTCACATGAAAGACAGAGACGCATTTGATGAATGTATGAAAGAAAATGATGTTATTGAAAACGATCAAGAAAAACGAAGGATTAAGCAAAAACTAAAGTCTCAAAAGTTTTCTAAATTAGTATTAAAAACAGATAATCCTACACATTATGTATGTTTGTAAAGTGTTTACTATTAGAGAACTATAAAATAGGCATTCTGGGTAAGCCGGCGGAGCAACAGCGAAACCGGCTTCAGCCGGTTGGAGCTGGCGGAGGTGGGTGAGCCAGGATGCCTATTTTATAGTTCTCTGGGACATTCTGCTCCTGTGGAGTCACAATCTTCTCCTGCTCGCTCATTTTTTTGTGTGCGATTAAAATTAATATGATTGAAATTAATATGATTGAAAGTAATTAATCCCATGATAAATGGACATAACAACGTCCCAAATCTATAATACATGTCACATGCGAGAGATTCTAGGGACTTGGTTAAACCGGATCTTGTGTTAAGTCATATTTTAAATCTTCTTCTGAATCAATCGGCGCTATCTTGCCTACTAACTTAGCATATAAACTAATCGTCTGTCCCACCGATCTAACCATTTTTGATCCTAGCTGTGCTTCGTACCTAGTGTAATACTTCTCAACGTCTGATGTAGACAATTGCTGAATCTGTTCAATACTTAGTTCAACGCCTAAATACTGCCTGGTTTTCCCACATGCAGCCAGAGAGTATAATCTTTCTTTATGACAGAGGTTTGGGTCTGTTGCCTCCTCACACTTTAATAGCTCGTCGCAATCTATTTTTTAAAGCCCTTTTTAAAAGCAATAAAAAAATAAAACCATGAGTTTAACGCTGGTTAATTATGCAGTGCCCATTGTTGGTGTTATAGTTTATTCAGCCCTAGCAAAATGTTTGTTAAGAATAAAACCGCCCAACATGGGAAAGATAGAAGATTCGCCGAAACTAGTTACAACCTTATTTTTAGCTCTAGCAACAAAAGATTATCTGATTAAAAAGCACATAGACAGTCTTTCATATTATGATTATTTTAATTATTTTTTTTAGTTAATAAAAAACATGAGCACTGCAAAGATCATCAATACTATTTACCACTCTGCTGTAATCAGCGGTCTTAGTATAGGGTACAGCATGTTAGCAAAAAACATGTTTAAGATGAGGCCGGCTGATCTAGGAAGGTTAGACATTGAGGATGTTGTTAAGGTTATAGCTGTAATAACGGCAGGGATTGCCTCAAAAGACTTTCTTGTTACACAGGGAATTATCCCAGAAAACATCAATGCATAGAAAGATTGATTTATAAAAAGATTCATTCTAAAAAATATTGATTTATAAAAAAGATTCATTCATTTATAAAAAGATGTCTGGATTAGTTCTTCTGATGGTAGGAGGAGCTATTGTTAATGCATTGGCTTTCTCTGGCAGCAATTATATGTTTAGTAAATTTCGGTCTGATGAAGAGAGAGAACGCCATAACAAGGCAAGGAAGATTTAGCTAAGGCAAGAGACGCTTACGAGAAAAGGAGAATTGCTCACTTAGACTTTATTAATAAAAAGTTAAGAGAGCAGGGACATGCAGAGCACACATTTACAGACGTTGATGAAGCAATGAATGAATATTACTTAGTGACAGGAAAGAAGTTTCTAACATCGTCACCGCCAGAACTGTCTGACTTTTATGAACCATCTGAGGATCAGAAAATGGTAGAAATAGGCTTTATTATACGTGCTATGGGAGCAATCTTTCTTCTTGCATATTCAATCTAAAAACATTGTCAAAAATGTAATAAAAAACAGTCCCTTCTTATGGACGATACAAAGTACAAAATATATTATTCACCTAGAGGGTATTGGAAAGGAAAGGCTGCTATTGATAAACTGAGTAAAGCTGCTAGGGTGTCTGAATCAGAAGCGAAAGACTGGCTTTCAAAACAAGCGATCTGGCAAATATATCTGCCCGCCCCATAAAAAAATAATAAGGCCTCGATTCGTTAACTCAGTTCCTAATGACACCCACCAGATGGACTTGTTGTACCTTCCACATGACAAAGTTAGAAGAAAAAAGTTTAAGTATGCTCTTACAGTTGTTGACATGGCTTCAAGGTATAAAGACGCTGAGCCTTTAACGGATAAAAGCTCAACTGCTGTGGCTGTGGCTTTACAACAAATATACATGCGAGGTCCATTAAAGTATTCTAGGTTGATTCAGGTTGATGATGGAAAAGAGTTTAAGGGAGCTGTAAACCAACTGTTTTTAAGACACCGGGTTACAGTCAAGAGAGGGATCCCAGGCAACCATCGCTCCCAGGCTCTAGTAGAAAACTTTAATAAGAATCTAGCTGAGCGTCTGTTTACCTATCAATATCATAGAGACCTCATGGACAAAACACGCAACACAGAATGGGTTAGGAGATTGCCGGCAGTCTTACGCGCCATGAACAATGAAGAATTTAAAGCAACAGGCCTTAAGCCAGTGAACGCGATCAAATTAAAAAAAATAAGTATTACTGAAGACATCCAAGGTAATCAAAAACTCTTGCCTTTTGGACTAAAAGTAAGATACTTGTATGCTCCTGGAGAGGCAGAGGGTGATGTTAGAATTAGAGCCACAGACCCTATATGGAGCGTAGACGTATATGAAGTTGAAAGAATTATGAAAACAGCCCCTCCCGTGTATTATTTAAGAGAGACTTTATCTTCTAAAAAGCCTGCCCCTAAAAGATCGTTTGTTCGCGAAGAGTTGCAAGTTGTCCCACCAAACACAGTGCCTGTTAGTTAATCAGAGAGAAAGTTTAAATGTGCGGTTCTAGAGCAGGAAAATTATTTCGCCCGGAAACCCCACTTTTCACGCGATTAGATTTGTTTAATTTTGTAGGTTTTTAGCTATTTTTTTTGGTTAAGAAAATTTGATTATGTGAAAAGGGGGTTTGCGGGCGAAATAAGATTGCTGGTCGAGAACAGACATTTAAACTTTCTCTAGACAACAAAACAACGCAAAAATTGACAAGACATGAACATAGAAATGGTCAATGAAGTACAGAGAGAATGAAAGACGGACACGAGCAAGTTTGAAAAGAGAGGAGAGAGAGAGAGAGAGAGAGAGAGAGAGAGAGAGAGAGAGAGAGAGAGAGAGAGAGAGAGAGAGAGAGAGAGAGATACAACAAAGCAACTCCAGAAAAGGATACAAAGACATAAACTGAATTTTTGAACAGTAAAGTTTAGGAAAAATGATAGAAGATGGACAAAGAAAAACAGGAGTTTTTCAAGAAGAAGAAGAAAGAAAGAAGAAGACGCTCAACAAGAGAATGTTTTTGGTTGCTTGTTTGTTCTCTTGTGGGCAAAAACAGTATGCTGTATTCGCCTCCCGTTTATCTCGTCTGACCTAACTGGCAGACCACACAACGTACATCTTGTTCCGCTGGTTTCTCCCCGAGTTTTTTTTTCTCCCATCGGGAGGAGGACGACTGGCTATTCTGTCATAGAAATAACACCACGGTTCAATGGGAACAGGTCGACCTCAAGCTCTCGCCCCCTACCGTCGGCAGCGCAAATATTTCGCTTTGTGAGTGTGCTTGTTTGTTTGTTTTTTCCTTTTCGTAGGAAGGCGAAGATAATGCCGAGTACACTGCTTTCCCTCCGAACACGTTCATGCATGCGTGCGTGCGTGCATGCATGAATGTGTGTCTGTTTCTCTATGTGTATGCGCGCGCGTAGCTGCATATGTTGGTGCCGGTCTGTTCGTCGGAACATACAGCAAGATTTCTTTGTAATTGTTTCCTTTGAAAGTGATGGTGGTGGGTTTAGTTCAAAAAGGAGCAAGAGATGCTGTACGTATTGTTTTAATTACTGTTTACGTTTCCTGCCCCATTTTGGATTTCTTTCAAATTAGAAACCAAAATTAATCAGAAGTTATAACATTTGTAAAGAAAAAGAAAGCATTAACTACGAGGAATATTGCTAAACAAAAACCAAACACATAAAAACTAAAAAAAGAAAGGCTGAGCAGGACTGAAGTATGATCTATGGCATGGCTCCTATTAAAACCAACTTCGCCAGTCCTGTGTGTTTGATACCAACTCTAATCACAGTTGCTGTTATGGATATGACGGTAAACACTCTACGAAAGTCTTTGACAGTGAAAGCGACAGAAATATAAGAAAGCAATAAGAGTGCGTTTGAACATACTGCCACGTTACGTGTGCGAGCGCGCGCGAACTCATTCCACTTTCTCCGTGTGTGTGTGTGTGTGCGGCTGTAGTTTAAAGTACAGTGGTAGATATTGGTGTGAGTGTAGTTTAAAGTACAGTGGTAGATATTGGTGTGACTGTAGTTTAAAGTACAGTGGTAGATATTGGTGTGACTGTAGTTTAAAGTACAGTGGTAGATATTGGTGTGACTGTAGTTTAAAGTACAGTGGTAGATATTGGCGTGACTGTAGTTTAAAGTACAGTGGTAGATATTGGCGTGACTGTAGTTTAAAGTACAGTGGTAGATATTGGCGTGACTGTAGTTTAAAGTACAGTGGTAGATATTGGCGTGACTGTAGTTTAAAATACAGTGGTAGATATTGGCGTGACTGTAGTTTAAAGTACAGTGGTAGATATTGGCGTGACTGTAGTTTAAAGTACAGTGGTAGATATTGGTGTGACTGTAGTTTAAAGTACAGTGGTAGATATTGGTGTGACTGTAGTTTAAAGTACAGTGGTAGATATTGGTGTGATTGCAGTGCAGATTTCTTCCCCTCCCACCTTCATTTCTCTCTCTCTCTCTCTCTCTCTCTCTCTCTCTCTCTCTCTCTCTCTCTCTCTCTCTCTCTCTCTCTCTCTCTCTCTCTCCACTACCCTGGAAGGATGACAAAACTGTTGGTCCAAACAGTTCATTATGCCACCGATGAACTGAATCCTCATAAATAATTACATATATAGAAAAGCGCGTGCTCTGTGACGAAATGCTTTGGTTCCATTTGTCAGAGGGTCTGGACATTGAGTATGTAGGCTTTAAACCTGCTTGTGAGGGTGATTCCTTTCTTAATGACATCTGTTTTTCTGCACGAGCGTTTCTTATGACTCTGGCTTTGAGCAATCATCATTGAAAAAGGCACTGTACATAAATCATACGTGTCTGACATATCATTTTCGTCGATTTCTGCATTATGATCATTTGGCGCTCAATTGGAGGAGAGAAGCGATTGTTCCTTTTTCGTGTTCATTATCTGCAATGTTGTTTGTCTGGCCTGAAAGAAGAGCACAGAGGTCGAAACGCGTCATGGTTTTGTCTTCTTTGTTTAGCTCCCTTTTATCTGGCGGAAGACTTTTTTCTGTTAGGTTCGTTTCAAATGTCCACCTGCAGTCATCTCACTTTGAAATTAATTATTATCATTATTATTACCAATGCCAGACCCTCAGCAATGAGCCTTATGATTTCTCCCTGCGTCTGTCTGTCTGGTTGTTCATGTATGTCAGCGGCATTACGCACAAAGACAAAACCAAAACCAAAAACAACCTAAAGCAGCTATTGGAGTTGTAGGCAGGTGGTAAAGTGTGCACCCATGTCGTTGTGATGGTGTGGAGTGGTAGGCAGTGCAGGCGAAGACAGACTGATGATGTCTTCCAATCGGACGACAGTGCAGGTTCCAAGACAAGCTGCAAGCAGTTCCAGAAAGGTCAGCGTCATCAGACGGTGCCATCATTTCAACCACCACCACAAGCTTTATACTGATCATGTACAGTGTCACAAATTCCATCTACTCCCCGAATACAACACACCTCTATTTGTTCATAAAGACCTATTTTTCTTTACAGAAGTAAACGTTGGAATTTGGTGGGTTTTGTGTTCTCTTAAGAAATAGAAGAAGAAAGCATACTTGGTCTTTGTCAACAATTACTTCCTTGGAAAAAGATTCTTGTCAACTCTCTCTCTCTCTCTCTCTCTCTCTCTCCTCTCTCTCTCTCTCTCTCTCTCTGCTTCTCTTTACCTGCTATGTTCGTAATAATTAATTGCGTCTATGTCTTTCTATCATTAAAAAAGGTAAGCTCCTCTCTCTCTCTTTTCTCTCTCTCTCTCTCTCTCTCTCTCTCCTTCTCTCTCTCTCTTTCTGTGCTGCTCTGGGGACCGTCTCCATACTCAGTCATCC